>SOPF01027497.1:138209-171651 GCA_012979155.1 Hypericum perforatum
CTCTCTCTCTCTCTCTCTCTCTCTCTCTCTCTCTCTCTCTCTCTCTCCTTCCAATATGTACAAGAAAGATATCAATAATCCAAATTATATACACTCTCTCTCTCTCTCTCTCTCTGCTTTTTTAACCTTTCTCATACCAGATTTTGTATACAGCCAAAAATATTTAGGTACAGATTCTGACTTGTCATTCAACTAACTTTTTTCTTCTTCTCTTTTTTATCCTTGCAGAGAGAAAACCTAGAGAATTTCCCATTGGTGGATCTTAAAACACATCATCATAATCATCAGCTAAATAACTAAATAGAAGCATAAATAACACTTCTCTAAATATACCACCTGTTATTCAAATATCTCAGAAAAAATAGAAAAAAAATAAGTTTCAATTTAAAGAATCGTTTTTAGTACGTATCACAACAAACTTTCAAACCCACCTATCCAATTACATTGTAGTTGGAACAGGCAATGATGTTAATGGAAGAAAGTAGACAAAATAAAGTTCCATTACCAAAGGAGCTGCTTTCATTTTCTACGATATTGATATTTTCATTACTTGTCGTGTTCTACACGTAAATGAATGTGGGGAGTGTACAAAAATCCAAAACTTTCCAGGATCTTCATGAATGATACTCGTCCAGTTACACCATTCTAATTGAACAAGCAACTACACAATAATGCCCGAATCATATTTTTTCGGTATAGCCTCTCCCTCCTGCTGAAAAGTATACATATATACAGACCAACATGTTCTAGGATAAACACATCAACCACCGTCGCTGCTGCAGTCGTGTTACGGTTGTAACTTCTGGTCCTCTGCATAAAACACGTTGTATGTTCAACATCATAAAGCAGTCGTTCGGTCGACGGTGGCTCACAAGTTTGCTTTCGCAACTATAAAGCATCGGAAGGACTATACTAACCTGCTGAGCTAGGATCTTCATGTACAAAGAAACTTGAAGCAACAATGACATAGCAAAGGATCAGCATCAGTCCTTTAAAGTAATTTGACGTTCCTTCCTGGAAGAAGCATGATTATTTGAACATCAATATGGAAGCTAATTGTCACAACCTCATGGAGATTACTGAATAGAATATTTTCCAATATTAGGCACACCAACCTGCAGAAAGAAGGCCACTACTATCACAGTGATGAAAAGGGTCGCAGTCTCGAACAGTTGAAAGTTCAAATCCATAGGTTCTCCCATCATCCATCCAATGACCACGCACAAGGGAATCTGCAGGGACAGCAATAAAGCAGAACGCAGCACGGTTAATCGATAATGGAAATACGACATGGAGTAACAGCCCGAAGAAGTATTACATAATCAGCCAACACATAACAGGATGGAACAAAAGCTATCATGAATTAGATTTCAATTAAAGTAATGAGAAGATCTGCAAGAATCGGAAAGTGAAAGCTACTCTAAACAACATCAGACAAACTTCACTTTGCAAGGCTTTGTGGGGTACGTCTCTTATTCAATAATTTACAATGACAAAGTAAATTAAGCGCATCATAATACCAAAAAAAGGAGAGTACAACAGGGGAATCAGCTAAGGTACCTACCCCAAACATAGATATATGAGTCGATGACCCTATGGCCACACCAAGTGATATATCCTGAGAAAGAACTTTGATTATGGTCATTGACAACGTGAAAATCTTCAACAAACTAAGCTAGTTAGGGGGAAGGGAAAGAGGTGGAAGATTTCCATATAAGTTTGTCTTTTATCGCAAAAATTATAGCACTTGCATGCTCCGCAGCATTCCCAGCAATTGGCAGCAGAATAACGCTTATAAATGCAATTGACACATTCCAATCTTTCGATGTCCCCTACAAACAGAAAAAGGTTACTACAAATAAAAATTTATCTGATCACATCACAAATCCATTCGAGCATTTGATATTTATTTATTGGGAAGAAGCATGCTGGCTTTTAAAGAAATCTTGTTTACCACTCGGTGACTATTTCAAAATGCACAGTTTTGATACACAAATCATTATTCGAAAGGCTTAACAGATGACTTAATGCAACTCTCTAACTCAGGGCAATAGCGCGGAAAGCTAAAGGTTCTAGCTTTGCAAATGTTGGAGGGGTATATGATGATCAATCGGCAACAGAAAGGGAAATATTTGGGTCCTTTGGAAAGTGTAACAATTACCAACCACAATATGAGAAAAAATCCAAGGTAGTAGCAAAGAGGGGTACCTCTATAGCATCAACCAAATATTCCAACAAGATGGATATCCAGACAGTCATTATCGAGAGCCAAATCGATGATTCCCATTTGAGATCTCAGGTGCTTCATTATCTTTGGCGACTAAGCCCTCTCCGTCCTGATTTTCTTCCTAAACTTAGAGAAAACAATCACTCTACTCGTTATCTATTCCAAATGTGGAATGTAGTACATATCTAACACAAAATAACTAACCTCTTCAAGTGGGACATATAAATCCTTTTGACTTTTCAACTGGAAAAACAGATAAGCACCATATACCAAAAGCATGACGCAGCTGCTAAATCTTGAGGAGCCAATTCTGGTTTCCCATAATGTATCCCAGTGTGAGTGTAGTGCAAAACAGCGGGAAAGAGAAGCCCCATTACCGCCATCAACAGCAACCCTGAGTTCACTACGGCAGATGCCTGAAACCAGGTTCACACATGAATGGAAAAAAGAAAAGAGAAATGATCTGGAAAAGGATAGAGGATGAAACTAGACAGACGGAAAATATGTGTCAATACCTTATTCCTTCCTGTAAAAGGCAAGCCTGCCACAAAAGAATTCACATCCGAGCACCAGCAACATTTTTGATAAAATTGAACCTAGTAAAGATAGCTGAACAACACGTATCATTGAACGTTTCAGAGCGTAAATTGCTATGATCAGTTCAGTTGCATTTCCAAATGTGGCATTCAAGAGACCGCCCACTACAGATATAGAAAACGGATGTTAGGAATTAACATCCAGCTGCAAAAAAACTGAAATTGACTTCAGAGACTTGCTTGAAATAATTAAAGAAATTTTAGCAACTTTGATGTACCCGTCGGTCCGGTGAAGAAGGCTAGTTGCCTGCAATAAGCAATTTAAAGAATTGCATCAGCCACCGAAAAGGAAGAACTAGTTTAAAGTAGAACAGGACGGATGCGAAACATGTCTGCTTACTCTGTAGCATAACCCAAACGCTCTGCTAAAGGTATTATACCTACCAAGCTCAGAAAGAAGACCCATCCCTGTCATCAATCGCAACCAATGAATAAGAAACTTGGCAGCATCGTGCAATGACAGAAGAAACACCAACAACAGAACTTACTTTATTCCCAGTCAACAAGTGGATGAGGATTGAAAGAGGCCCAAAAGGCATGAGCAAATTTAATTTAGTGGATAAAACTACGATCCTTAAACTTCTGCACACAGTGATCCTCCAGTTCTCTCCGCTATCGGAGAAAACGCCAGAAACAGATCCATATTCGGCAATACGACTTGTAACTTGCAATCCATTTCTTCGTCAGGTTTATAAGCAAGGCTCCTCTCCTGCACCCACGAACCATCAACACGGTTGCGCTTTGTGCTGGTCCAGTGTTTTTTGAACCTCCCAAGGATGAGGGATCCTGGAACCACAGTCCAAGTCAATGCAACAATACAAGAAATGAAGAAACCCAACAGAGTAACTATAATTGCATTGACTTAAAACTACAATTGCACCAAGTCCAACTCTATTACAACCAATTTCACTATGTCCAAACCACCTGCCTGATATCTAAACACGTAATGCACCGAATAATTCAAATTCAAGTCAGAGTCCAGAGTGGCAAAAGTCTCATACCAAATTTAACCAACAGCTGACGCTTGATAGCTAAAATCAATCAGTACCAAAAACTCCATCTGGGCCGTTATCATGGGATATCGATAACAAAACCTTTGAAGAACCAATCTTTTTTTATAAAAAAAAAACCCCATAAACGACAGAGAAACTTGAAGGCACAAGACCTATGTGAAGAAACAAAACAACCACCACCAGAAAAAAAAAGGAGGAAAAAACCAACATTTCAAGAGGTAGGAACGAGCTGGAACGAGGAAAGGAGAGGGAAAACACAAGAAAGAAAACCGACCCCCACTCTAAACCAAGAAGAATAGATTTATCTGACTGATATAACTTAATAAGATTGATTTAAGGGATAATTTTTTTTAGGCCTCTCGGGTTTGCGGAAATTAGTGATTAAGTCTCTCTAATTTTTTTTTTATTATTTAGCCCCTCTAGTTTGTGAAAAGGGTATTATTTAACTCCTGTTGCCGGAATCAACTCTTTTCTCCGGCGAAAATGGACCTAAGATTACTAAAATACTCTTTTCCTTTAAAAAGTAAAAAAATAAATTGAAATACAATCATAATTCGTATTGAACTGAAATTTTTCATGAAGCATTCTAAAAATATACATGATTTACGTAAAATATTTCAGAAATTTTGGAGACACAGAAGTATTTTTTTTATTTTCCAACGTGCCAAAATTTTGTAAAATCATATAAAATAGAACATTTGTTTAATTGGGCTGAAACTTGTCCCATGTGTTCTTAAGAATATTTAGTGAATTTAGGACCTAAAACATGTTCTATGTGTCCTTAAGCATCATTACTAAAGACTCCATCTTTAGTAAAAAAAATAAATTAAAACTCTATATTTTTTGTATCCCTAGACTTTTTCAAAATTGGTTCGTGAGAATCCAAACTTTTTTATTCCTAAATTCATTAAAGATGCTTAAAGACACATGGGACATGTTTCAGCACAATTAGACAAATTTTTTATTTTATATGATTTTACAAAATTTTGGCACGTTGGAAAATTAAAAAAATACTTCTGTGCCTTCAAAATTTCTGAAATATATTACATAAATCATGTATATTTTTAGGATGGTTCATGAAAAATTTCAGCTCAATATGAATTACGATTGTGTTTCAATTTATTTTTTTACTTTATAAAGGAAAATGGTATTTAGTAATCTTAGGTCCATTTTCGCCGGAGAAAAGAGCTGATTCCGGCAACAGGGGTTAAATAATCCCTTTTCAAAAACTAGAGGGGCTAAATAATAATAAAAAAACTAGAGGGGCTGAATCACAAATTTCTGCAAACCCGAGGGGTCTGAGGGGAATTATCCCTTGATTTAATAGTTTGTTTCAATATTGTCCGGACAAATTATTGAATATAATTTGCAAATTATTGATTATAATTCACAAAGCTTTTAGAACGACATCATGCCGTAAATCCAACCCCAGGACGGAGACCACATTGACCGCACAATATTAATTTAGGGGAATACATTGACCGCACAATATTAATTTAGGGGAATAATAGAAACAGACCTATAAATTTCCTTCGCCTTGTTTAGCTTCACTCACAAAACAGGGACATGTCAAGTTTCCACCTTTATTTATCATTTATCATTTTTTTAAAACCTTTCCGGATGTCGAATTGAAAATTGGTCCGAAGTCCAGGTTGTCTGATTCGACCGGTCAAATCAAAACTTTTTATTTTCAATATTTTACATATATATATATATATATATCAATAATAGATGTTTATCTTAAAAATTATTAATTCTAGTAAGTGTATTAATTAAAAAATTCAACTTTCTTCTACAATAAATACTATAACCTCTTTTACAATAAATATTACAACTTTTTTCTTCTACCTATCCATTTAATTCAATTAAATTTATTTCCTACACACATTCTCGTTTAACTAGAAAATTTCATTTTAACGTCGCCCGATTGAACAAAAAAATTTCTGGTTTGACCAAAATTTGGGTGCACCTATTTTTTTATTTTGTCATTTTATTAGGTTTTTTGGTCCAACCGAAAAATTCTGATTGAACTAAGCATGCATTTTGCCTGATTGAATCGAAAATGTTCTGGTTGGACCAAAATCTGGATGTATCTATTTTCTCGGTATGGGTACCTTCCGAAACATGGTCAAAATTGTCGGACTACGTAATTGAAAATTATGTTATTCATTCCTTTTTACAACTAAAAAAATCTCAAGCTTGACCAAATTTGGATGTGACAACTACCACCAATATCCAAATTATTTTATTATAACAAAAATTGTTACATTGTCAAAATATTGCGTAGATAGAAATGTTAGAGGTTTTTAATGGGTGAGATTTTGGTGTAGAATTTTTTTTAAATCTATAGTAGGTCTAACAAAAGTTTTGTTCACGTTATAATTCGCTTCATATGTCCGAGTATTTTCCGTGATCTATCCAAGTCAATATCATAAGTTATTTAGATCCACTTCATTAATTCCAGTAATTAAGTGATATATATGGTGCTTTGAACCAAAGTCACAATAACTTTTTTCCTTGAACAATTTATATTATAGTTGATTATTGCTCAACTTTGATGGGTTGCGAGAAAGAGCAAGAAGGACAAAATGGGTAATGCTGAGGGTCCATTGGGCCTGGCAAAAAGAAACAAGTACGGGGTTTGGTCTTTTTAATATGAAGAAGTATATTTGGCAAATTTGGTGGACCTGTGTCCACATCACTCATCAATCTAGTTTACTTTTCTCTGACTTGAATACTTTCTACGGGTTTCTTTCAGTTAACGACTTTTCTAGTGTTCAATAATCACCATTATTATTTAATTAGGGAATACATTTCTCTCTCTCTCTCTCTCTCTATATATATATATATGTATATGTGTATATATATATATATATATATATATATATAGATATATATACATGCACATATACTCCCATGTCATTTTAGACTTTTACACCCACCATTATTTCAGTAACAATTTTTACCCCATTATTGGATATCCACCTCACTTGCTAGAGTGAAAGGATAACAATTCTTAATAATTTAGTTAATGTAAGTTAATGTAAAATTTGGGAGTGGGCCTACCACTAGTATTTGCTTCCGACGACCCAATTGCAATTAAAATCTGAAAAATTATATAATCTTCATCATATTTCCGATATTAAATAATCTTAAGTGGATTCCCACGTAATTTTGCACTAATTAGTCTATCGTAGTCTATATGAACAATTTTTTTTTTTGTCAAATAGGTGAGAGTCCAGCACTCTTTGATTGAAATAGCAGATATTACAGGGTAAAGCGAGAGTGCTCTAGGCACAGTACATGAAGACACTCAGCAGGAAGGGAATCCAGAACATGAAATCCTTTTGGAAATTGGAAAGATAACTTAGCAAGACTATCAGCTAGTTTGTTGAAATGTCTCGGTCGATAGTGAACCTCAAAGTGTCGTAAACGACGGACGAGGTCATTAGTAGTAATCACAAGAGAGGCAAGGGGATGATCCCTAGCAACTCCCTTGGAAAGGAAACCGGCAACTAGTTGTGAATCCGTTTCCGCAACAATACTCTCAAAGCCTTTCTCCAAAGCCAACCTAATACCATAGTGCATAGCCCACATCTCCGCTGTAAGCGCATTGCAGCAGCCAGTTTGAAACACAAATCCAGTTAGCCATGCGCCTCTGGGATCTCGCAATGCACCACCACCTCCCGCTGGTCCGGAGTTTCCTCGTGAAGCACCATCCACATTCAACTTGATATACTCCTCCGATGGAGAGATCCAATCCTCTACACATTCCGGCGAGTTCTTGAGTTGTTCCTGACTTCGCCATGCATCTATAAATGCCTTCGCTTGGTTTATTACGAAAGGCACAATATCCGTCGGTGGTGACATGTTCATGAAAACTCTTTCATTTCGTCGTCGCCACAAGCACCAACACATAGTAGCAAACAGCGTGTTCCAAGGGACATCATCAGCCATTTTCACCTTGGCATGGATATTATAATCAAACCAGCTTATGAAGCCTAGCCTGAAAAAGTAGCCTTGGATATAATTCGGGACCAACTTTAACCATGCTTCTCTTGCCTTCGAACAGTCCCGCAATAGGTGGAGAAGTGTTTCTGGAGCATCTTTACATATGAAGCAATAGGGGTGGAGGCTATTTTCCTCCTAAATCGCTCCATGTTGGTCATAAGTCGTCGTCGAGCACATGTCCAAAGGAAGACCCTATCTTTTCCGGCACTGTAACTGTCCACAACCTCTTCCAGCAGCTAGTTTGAAATGCCAATTCAGGAGGAGTGCCTATCAGACTTAAATAAGTAGATTTCGTGCTGAAATTTCCTCCTGGAGTGAGATTCCAAGCATAGGCATCTTCCAAAATTCCGTAAGGGCTGACCACGAACTTCTCAATTAATAAGCACCACTCACGGGGTACAAACATCTCAAACTCTTCCCATAGCCACCCTGCTTCATCCGACCAATAATCACATACCCTTTTAGACTTTTGATAAGTAGGAGACGTTCATCTGCTTCTTCTTTGGACCCACACAAGGAACAGAATGCATCTCATGCATTGATTTCTCCTCGTTGGTATGGTATGGAGTTGTCCCTTGTATGTAGTCGTCTTTGGAGAATAATCCACGATGAAGTCGGAGAAGTTAATCCCTTCTAAAATTCTTCCTTAAAAATTAAAATTCTTCACCTAATATACGCAATTGTATGGATTTGAATTTGGAGATATATGATTATGGGGCTACAACACTATGTTCTAAACCGTTAGATTAACAAGAAAGATTAATTGATTGATTTAAGGGCAAGACAAGCGGAAATACATTTTTTAAAATAAAAGAAAGAGAGAGAAGAGAGTATGAGGAAAGGGGAACATATTTGGTGCTGGAGAGGGGTTTCCAGCACCATGCTGGACACGCGAATTCGGTGGTCCAAATACCCGGATTCGATGGTTGTTTTTTTGATTCGATAGTTTGGATGTATTTCTGATTTGATGGTATGATGTATTGTAATTCGATGGTATGGTGTGTTGTAATTTGATGGTATAAAATGTCTCATTCGATGGTTTGACATTCGATTCAATTGTTTGTATATTGTGATTCGATATTTTATATATTCTGATTTCACTGATTCGATAGTATGGTGTATTGTAATTTGATGGTGTGGTGTGTTGTAATTCGATGGTATAAAATGTCTCATTCGATGGTTTGACATCCGACGAATCACAATACACAAACAATTGAATCGAATGTCAAACCATCGAATGAGACATTTTATACCATCGAATTACAACACACCATACCATCGAATTACAATACACCATACCATCGAATCAGCGAAATTAGAATATATAAAATATCGAATCATAATATACAAACAATTGAATCAGATGTCAAACCATCGAATGAGACAATTTATACCATCGAATCAGACATTTTATACCATCGAATCACAATACACCATACCATCGAATCAGTGAAATCAGAATATATAAAATATCGAATCACAATATACAAACAATTGAATCGGATGTCAAACCATCGAATGAGACATTTTATACCATCGAATTACAATAAATTATACCATAGAATTACAACACACCATACCATCGAAACAGACATACATACAAACCATCGAATCCAAAAACCAACCATCGAATCCGGGGGTTTAGACCACCGAATCCGCGTGTCCAGCATGGTGCTGGACATTTAAAGTCCAGCACCAGATCCAAATCCTGAGGAAAGGGAAGGAACGAGAAAGAAGGAGAGCCCGAAGACCCATCAGATCTCGAAGAACTTCGCCGGCAAAAACGATATCGATAACGACACGCGCCAAAATTTCTCCTTCACCAATCCACGACGACATTGCTCCATAACTCTACCTACCTCGACATTCTCGTAAACACGTCGGTGTCCAAAGTTCATTGGACTTTCAGAACCATCGTTTAGATGTCGTCGTTCTCTCCGTAATTTTTTTCGGTGATGGATCTGTAGTTAGCTGATAAATGGATGGTTAGTTTGGTTGATAGTTTGCCCACATTATTCAGTTAATTACCCAGTTTATTGAATAAATTTTCAAGTTATATTCAATGACTTTTCAGTTTATTCAATGCTTCGTCGTTATCTCAATGACGACGATGAATTGATCAAATGGATTCAACAATTTGGTATGATTGATTCAATGGTTTGACATATTTGATTCAATGAATTTATCTGATTGCTATAATAATTTGGTATAATTGATTCAGTGGTTTAATTTAATGGATTATTATGTCTAATTCAATAGTTTGGTCTTTTTATTCAGTAGTTTGGTCTTTTTGATACAATGGTTTTGTCTGTTTGATTTAATAATTTTGTCTATTTAATTCAATAATTTTGTCTATTTGATTCGATGATTTGGTATTGTCGATTAAAAATATCTAATAAATTATAAAAGATATTATCAAATTAATTATTTAACATAGTGTACCATTTGATATAACCGAACAAACCATCAAATATAAGTGGATAAACTATTTGATATAATCGAGTAAGTCATTAAAAATAATTAGCCAAATGATTTGATATAACGAGGCAAATTATTGAATATGACACACAAACAATTAAATATAACTGAAAAATATTAAATATAACTCGACAAACTATCAACAAGATCAACGACCCATTCATTGGCATATCACAAGCCTATCATCAGATTAATTCAATGGTTTAGTCTATTTGGTTCAATAGATTATCTGACTAATACGATGGCTTAATACGATTGATTCAATAGTTTGATTTAATATATTGCTTTGTCTGAATAAATCATTGAATATAACTTGCAAACCATTGAATATAACTAGTAAAACTATCGAACAATGTGAGCAAACTATCAACAAAATCAACGGAATTTAGATGTTGGAGCTTGGAAGCTAACGTGACTGCAAGAATGCCGAAATGGGTGAAACTTTGGGCGCTGCTGTTGTGGGAGAGGTTCTTCGAAGTGTGAGGATTTCCTAGAATACCTTCTCCTTCCCCGTGCTCCTCTCCCTCTCTTCCTTTTTGGTTTGGTTTTGCTTTTTTCCTAAAAAATAATAATACTCCTACTTATAAAACTAGAACAACATAATCAAGACCCTAATTGAACACTGGATCATCAATGTTTTAAAAAAAATCCGTTATTTTGCCCATATCAAAATGCATGAAAGTCTTTTTATAAATTATAATTTATGTAATATAGATGGGCAACAAGACAAAGCTCGAAATATGATCTCCATCAAGTCAATTTAATTCTATTCAATTCAATTTTCCCCTAAAAAATTCAATTCAATTCTTTACGATCGGTGATCGTTTTCTCTAAGCTGCCAACTCACTACTAGTAGACAGAGTCGTATGTAGACTTTCTTTCTAGAAAATCAACATCACATCATCTCATCTAGACATTTACAGTTGCGAATGGTCAGTGAAGCCTCCACCTCAGTCTAGTTTACTTTTCTATGGCTAGATACTTTTCTATGGTTGTATAGGCACCTTGATTAATAAATCAGGTGATACAGACATATATGGCTATATATTGTTAGATTGATGTGCAAAAAAGTTTGGAATGATTATACGAGACATTGACAAATATTCTGGCTTCAATATGTAACAAATATAATAATGGATACAAAATTGGATGCGAAATTCTAATATATATTAACATTAGAGTCACGCCATACTATTACACCATCCGTGTACGGCGCGGGAACAACACTGATTATTCAAATCACGTGAAATTGAAGAAAACTTACGAGTCAACCACAAACGGGGAAGAAAAGCTTACTATTTAGTTACATCATAAACCGTCAGTATAATTTAAGATCCCTGGTTGTGAAAAGAGGTTTAATCTGATTGTTTTAGTAGGATCATTGGAGGGACTTACAGGTCAAACCAGTTGTTACTGCCGAAGGAAACCAAACTAGTCCTTGTCTAAATATGTGCATGTAGCACTTTTATTAAATTATATGGTTTAAAAGTAACTTTCATGGACGGTTAATTAATACCCCTGCCGTTCCCATTATATGATACTGAAAAGTATTCTTATGTATATTTATAGAATCAGAACAGACGCCTTTAATTGGATCATTAACCAACAATCCGTTGCATTTGTCATATGAAACAATATAAATGTACATACTAGGCGAGAAACTATATAATTATTTTTGAAGTATAGTAAACACAATTAAATGTTTAAAGAGAATATGAAACTGTTAAATATTTTGGAAAAAATTACATTGTTCCAGATACTTGGTAATCTGAAAGAAAAAGTTGAAGAGAGCTTGTGTATTTAATTTGTTTTTTCTTTTAACTTGTATATACATAAATAAAAAATAGGGGAATGTCTTCTAGAAGAAGCATTCGTCCTCAGTAGAGAGAGGGCAGCAACCAACGTTTGGAATATACGGAAAGATTTGTTTGGGAGCGTGGACCCCGTTCCAAAAGCCCAACCACGTGCTGGGCCCACCCATCACCACACAGGGAAAAAAGAACGGAGTCGGAGAGCGTCATTGTCCCCAATTTAAGAGTGAGGTGGGACCCATTCCACGTACGATTCTGTAGATGAGAGGCCACGTGGCCCGTTGGCTTCTAGAAACCACATCAGGAAACGAAATATCTATCTCTAAAAGAGAAAATAAACAACATTTTTTGTGATCCATTTTACCAAAAATATCAGAAATCCAGTGTCACGTGAAATGGAAATGGGTGCATGGGCGTGTAAATTTCGAACAGAAATGTTATTTGATAAATCCAGTTTCAATTTTTAATTCCTACTTTGAAACAAAGACAAATTCGCCAAGTGAGTTATATTTGGCAAGAAGACAAAATTTGTCAAATCCGCGTCGGATGGCCCCACCAAGACGTAATTATCAATTACCGAATAATTTTTTTAGAACATTCAGAGAGGTGAACTTATTTCACTTTTTTCTCTCGTAACATATCTGCTTCAGTAATTCTATATTAATTTCAAAAAAAAATGTCCGAACTCCTCGCTAATAGAAGCCTGTCATGTCAACAAGGGGTGATCGCACGATCCTCCTATGAATGGACTTATAAATAATTAAGGAAAAAAAAAAAGGGAGTAAAGGGAGTGGATCACCCCCTTGAACTAGAAGACAAAGATAAGCCACACATTGTTTAGACTATCCGTCGGGGGAGACTTTGCCCATCCACTCTTTTTTGTCCACGTCAGTTTGACTCCTATATCTAATTTCATATCTAAAACACGGTGTTTCGGTATTCGGTATTTCGGGATCGGTATTTCGGTATATGAGTCAAACTGTGTTAGCGTTGGCCCTCGTTTTGGCCCATCCACTCTCTACTTGGCCCTCGATCTTGCTTCCACGTTAGCGTTATTTTTTTTATTACAGCTAACTGTGTTAAATTCAAATATTATGAGCTAACTAAAAAAATTAAAATTAATATCGAAGTAACAAATTTAAGATTTGGCTAAATAGGAAAATTACATTAGTTAAATTATCGGTTACAAAATTATTTATAAAATTTGTAGCAACATCAAAAAATTGTTAAAATATAATCATGCAAAGTGAAAAATTTTTAAAAAAATTAATTTATTTCAAAATTAAAAAAATAAGAAAAAGAAAAAAGAAACTAGGTTGGACCAATCTCCCGTATGCTACTTAGGCACGGACAACGCGTAGCATGCGACACCTTGAATACCTCTCTAACAAGTAGGGGAATGCTCATATCAAAGAACCCACGCATTTTCTCACCTATGATTAATACATTGCACACGCTAGAGGGCGAGGACACAATGCCCCTCCCGATGTGGGTGATCTTTATTTCATTTGAGTAATAACGAAGCGATTAATTTGGTTATACATAATGAACCATTTTATAACAATAATTCAAACTATTTTATTATAATTATATGATTCATTGTGTGTCGAATCATTGTGTCATAATATTTCATCACTTGTGACGTGTTCCTGAGGGAACTATTCTAACTATTTTATCATAACTATTAATCCATTATATCATAATTGATAAGGATGACAATTTGGACTCTTATCTTGAGGATCTACCAAGATGTAGACCATATGTTTCAATGTACTCGTTGATTTTACTTGTATTGATTCAAATTTTGTTTTGATTCTTATTTTTTTAAAGGATAAAAAACAAGTACAAAACTCTAAATTCTCATGAAAAATTTTGTAATTATAAAAATTTAAATTGTTAGAAACAATTATTCAGATACTAAGTGATATATAAAGAAATCATTAAAGAGACGGGTTGTTAGTTGTGTATTTAAATATTATTTTTTGAAATTGAATTTAAATAAAAATCATAGTTTTCAAAAATGACCTAGAGATCGACCTGGTTTGTTGGGCTATCTTGGGTCCGACCAGTCAGATCACTGGTTAGACTAGATTTTATATTTAAAAAATTTATATTTTTTGTACTTTTTAAAAAATATATATAGGTATATAGATAAAATATTTATGTACTAAATTAATAATAACATATAATCATACCAATTTTTATAAAATAAACCAAATAAAGTGTCCATACTAATGGTTAATCTCGAATTGAAAATAAAAAAATAATTCAGTCAATATTTTCTAGTCGAACTGACCAATTTTTTGGTCGGACTGGAAAATCACGGAAAATCCCTGGTTCGTCAGGTAACCGTTCTGACTACGAGTTTCTAACCGGTTGAATAGGCGATTGTCGGACTGCCGATTTAAAAACTAGGGTAAATTGCTCTCTCGTCCCTCTCCTTTGCTTAAATTACTATTTTTGTCCCTACTGTTTCAAAAATGATGATTTTGTCCTCCAGATTTGATTTAATAGCACTCTAAGGTCCCTGGTTCCGGAATCAGAAAATTTCTCCGGCAAAATTGGACTTAAGATAACGAAAATACCCTTTTCCTTTGAAAAGTAAAAAAACAAATTGAAACACAATCGTAATTCGTATTGAGCTGAAATTTTGCATGAAGTATCCTAAAAATACACATGATTTACGTACGATAGTTCAGAAATTTTGGAGGCACAGAAGTATTTTTTTTATTTTTCAACATGCCAAAATTTTGTAAAATCATATAACATAGAAAATTTGTCTAATTGGGCTGAAACTTGTCCATGTGTCTTTAAGCATCTTTAATGAATTTAGGAATCAAAAAGTCTGGATTCTCACTAGCCAATTTTCAAAAAGTCTGCGAATACCAAATATATAAAGTTTTAATTTATTTTTTTTACTAAAAATGGAGTATTTAGTAAAGATGCTTAAGGACACATAGAACAAGTTTTATGTCCTAAATTTACTAGATATTCTTAAGAACACATGGGACAAGTTTCATCCCAATTAGACAAATTGTTTATTTTATATGATTTTACAAAATTTTGGCACGTTGAAAAATAAAAAAAAAATACTTCTGTACCCCCAAAATTTCTAAACTATTTTGCATAAATCATATGTATTTTTAGGATGCTTCATGCAAAATTTCAGCTCAATACGAATTACGATGTGTTTTAATTTATTTTTTTACTTTTCAAAGGAAAAGGGTATTTTCGTAATCTTAAGTCCAATTTTGCCGGAGAAATTTTCCGATTCTGGCACCAGGGACCTTAGAGTGCTATTAAATCAAATCTGGAGGACGAAATCATCATTTTTGAAATAGTAAAAACGAAAATAATAATTTAAGCAAAGGAGAGAGACGGGAGGTTAATTTACCTAGAAAACTATGATAAAAGTGAGGGAAATGTCTTCTGGAAGAAGTATTCGTCCGGAGTGGAGAGAGGGCAAACAAAGTTTAGTTTATACGGAAAGATATTGTTTGGGAGCATGGGCCCGGTTCTAGAAGTCGAAGCACGTGCTGGGCCCACCCATCAACATACAAAAGAAAAAGAAAGAGAGAAAGAACGGAGTCCGAGATTATCGCTGTTGTCTGTTCGCAAGGCTTTGGTGGGACCCATTCCGCGCGGAATCCAGTGGATGAGAGGTCACGTAGGCCCTTTGGCTTCTAGAAACCACGTCAAGAAATCGAAATATCTAATCCAAAAAAAGCAAATCAATACAATTTTCTGTGATCCATTTTACCCAGATATCACAACTAATTTAGATTCAAATATTTTTATTAAATATTCAATAAAAAGGTATCACAAAATTAATGGAAAATGCGTGTGCAGTGGAAAAGTCAGAATCGCGTGTAAATTTCTCAAAGAAATTTAATTTGATGACATCCACTGTTAATATTTATTTCCTACCTATAAACACCATCTTCGAAAAAAAAAACTTAGGAACAAAGAAAAATTCGGCAACTGAATTATGAGTTAATGTTGGCAAGAAGACAAAAACTGTTGAATGGTCCCCAACAAGGCGGAATTACCAATTACAGACTTATATTTATAAGCAAACAAGGAAAATATATATAAAAAAAGAAAAGAATTAAGGTGGGACCCACCGCTCAATTGAACTAGAAACACACAGACCCGCCGCACACCGTTTTATCCCCGCCTTTGGAATTATAATTATTAGTATTTCCTGAATATAATAATAAGAAAGTGGAGACCCTCCTCCTTTACCCTTATATATATATATACCCACTCCCACACAGTATTCTATAACCATCTCACACCATTCCAAATCCAAATCCAAATCTAAATCCAAATTCAGATCCAACTTTTCCACTTCTCTCTTCCGAATTAAATAAATAATTAACATTAGTGACAATCATGTACGGAATCGCAACCGCTCCCCCTTCCCTGGCCTTTCCGGCCGGGTTCTCCCCTTCACCGAGAACAACTCCGGTAACCGTCAGGGCGGCGGCAGCCTCGGCCGTGGCGGAGAGACGGAGCACCACCAGCAATAGCAGCCTGTACGATGTGCTGAGAGTGCAGAGGACGGCGACGCCGACGGAGATCAAGAAGGCGTACCGGACACTCGCCAAGCAGTACCACCCGGACTGCGCCGGCGGAGACCTCGAGTGCGGCACCGATTTCATCGACATCCACAACGCCTACCAGACACTTTCGGATCCCTCCGCGAGGGTCCTGTACGATTTGTCCCTGATCGGAGGGCGGCGGCGGGGAAGCGGTTACGGGATTAAGTCCAGTCCGTACGGTAACCGCCGGTGGGAGACGGATCAGTGCTGGTAGGTTGTAGCGAGAGAGGCGCTTATTAGGGATTTAGCATAAAATAATTAATAGGTACAAATTAGATTATTAGTAGAAGTAAAATGGATTCACACTGTACATTTGAATCGCGTAACCCCAAGGCTTTCTCTTTCCTTTTTTTTACCATCAAAATCGAATTGGAATTTAGGTTAGTCGTGACTCGTGCTCAGTCAATTAATCCCAAAAAAGTCAGTTAATCCCAAACAATGTTTCTTCCCTTTTTTAGTACTCGAAGACAAATTTGAATTTAAGTTAGTTGATCATGCATTTGGTGGTCATTCTATTAAATAGTATTAATTTGAATTTAGATTACACTAAAAAAAATTGATGTTGCGAGATGGTCAATGAGACCTACACGTGTCTAGTTTAGTTTCCCATGGTTCTATAGGGATCCTTGATTAATTAATTAATCAGGGGATATCTATGGATCATCGATCTGCCTAAAAACTTTGCTTGATATTACGAAACGTTGAAGAATACTATGGCTTCAATCTTTAACAAATAGAATCATGGGTATAAAATTGGAAATGAAATAACCTTAGAATCATACTACTATTACACTATCCATATACGGAATAGGGACAATATGCTTATTCGAGTCACTTAAAGTTGAAGTAATATTACAAAACTAGTCAAACCACAACAAGGGTACAAAAGTTTTGTATTTAGTAACACGATACCGTCAGTTTAAATGAAGATCCCTCGTTGTCGTAACAAGGTCTAATAATTGGAGGGAATTACTGGTCAAACTAGTTGTTACTGTCGAAGGAAACCAAACTATTCCTTTGTCTAATTATGTGCATGTAGTACCTTTTCTAAATCATATTGTTTAAAAGTTACTTTCATGGATGGTTAATTAATAACCCTGCCGGTCTTGGCAATTCCCATCAATATATTATATGATACTGAAAAAGTATTGTGATGTATATATACGCAATCAGATTAGACGCATCTAATTGGATGATTAACCAACAATACATTGCTTTTATCATACGAATTAGTATATTTGTTTAGTGTCGTAAGCACAATGAAATGAGAAAAGAATAGTTTGGAATTATTAACAATATAATAATGTTATATATATATAGAGATATGTTTTTTTGGGTGGACCCTGTTCTAGAAGTCCAGGCACGTGCTGAGCCCCACCGATCCTACAACTTGCGCATCCAAAAGAAAAGTAGGAAACAACCAAGTCTTTTGGGAGAATGATGTCGAATTCTATATTAATTAAACGAAGTACTACATAGATTAATAAGAAAGATAAGCAAAAGAAAATAATAATCAATTTAATGAATGTTGGTAGACGTAGGTCGGACATTTAAAAAAACAAATGACTTAAATGGTTAAGTTTTTTTTTCCGGAAAGGTTTCTTTTATTCAAGAACTTGGTGATCAATACATCAGTGTAGCTAGTACAATGAACACCGTTTACCCACGAATCAGAATAGGCCTTATTCGGGAACCCTTCTCTCGTTTTTGCCGTTGGCCTCATTAAAAAACCCTATCCACAAAAATCTGCCGCAAACAGGACAAAAACCGGATAGGGAAAAAGAGCACCAGCGATAGCACTGCACAGATATGAAGGATTCACCACAACTACGTATGTAAATATAATAGGAAGATGTACGAAATACCCAACTACATGTGGAACGTGCATATCAAGACATCAAGGATCAGACGTCCATTGTTAGCAGGCCTTGGAGACATGCTGGAGGCGAGGAGAAGACGAGAATATCACGATCAGACAGAATTGACATCTTTGCTACTTCATGAGCCGCTTGGTTTGCCTCACGACGAACATGGTTGCCCGGAACCTGTTGGAAATGAGTAAACAAGCTTTTGCAATCGTCCAAAATTCTGGCCAGGTTGCTTCTATTGGACGTGACCTGCGAGAGAAGATTGACCACCTGCAAACAATCCGAATCAATTTCAATTCTTTCAAGGCCAAAAAATTTCGCAAATTCTAGACCCGCGAGCACCGCCTGGCCCTATAAGAGTGTTGGATGATGCAAATTAGGGAAACTCTGTATTGCAGCCATGAAGAATGATCCATTATCGGCTCTGACGATAATACCAACCCGACCACCACCATCCAAGCAAAGACATGCATCAACATTCAATTTAAACCAACCAATGCTAGGCGGTTTCCAGCACTGATTTCGTCGGACTGAGGTCGTATTAGTGGTGGTATCCTGTATTGAAAAATCCTTCCAAAGCTGTATACCCCTATTTATGGCTTCAGTTAGGAGAGACCCTGAAACCGATAAAACCGACAAATCGACCGAAACCGAAACCGCCAAACCGACAATAATTCACCCCGCGACTTAAGTGGTTAATTGGTGCGGGTTGACACCGACACCGACAGACACAGCAGTGTGGTTCGGTTGGAATTCTGAAACTGACCGAGACACCGACGAACCGACTATATATTATATATATATATATAATATAGTATAAAATCACATCCGAAACCTAAGACTCTTAGAGCCCCGACGGAAAACGCCCCTCCCAAACTAAAAGACCTAACTAGTATTCATCTATCTTCTCCATTACACAAACAGCCACCGCCGCTGCCGCCCTCGATCGTCGCCCTCGACTCCACCCTCTCCCAATCCTACGCCCTTCCCTTCCACCCTATCATCTAGTCATAATCCGTTCCCAATTAATCCCAGAAACCCTAAACCTCCAAATTGATGGTATGGAAAAGGAGCTTGGAGGAGCAGTTTAATATAAGGTGTTCTGTTTAATTTACATGTTTAATTTGCACGTTTCATTCCATGGAGGAGCAGTTGTCAACTTGTCATCAGATGAAAAAGGAATATTCGTTCTTTGGTTGCAGGAGGTTAATGGATGGACCCTAAATATTCATTCTTTTTTTAAGTTTGGACTTACCGAAATGGGCCTCTATTTTGGCCTATATCATTTCAGAAATTAATAAACGGTTTCAAACCGATACCAAACCACGAAACCATGAAACCACGACA
This sequence comes from Hypericum perforatum, assembly GCA_012979155.1. Classification (NCBI taxonomy): domain Eukaryota; kingdom Viridiplantae; phylum Streptophyta; class Magnoliopsida; order Malpighiales; family Hypericaceae; genus Hypericum; species Hypericum perforatum. The sequence continues at coordinate 158,165 of SOPF01027497.1, forward strand.
CCGCGAAACCATTGGTTTTTCGAAAAACCATGAAACCAATGGTTTCAAAATCGTCATCTTAAATTTGTCGGTTTGGTGTGAAAAATCACCCCGAAACCACCAAACCGCCCCGATTACACCCCTATCTTCAGCAATCATGATCTCTTTCTCGGGTTCAAAGACTAAATTGTTTCGAATCTTCCAAATTACTCACAATATAGTCACTCTCCTGTTCTGTTCGGTTTGGTCAAAAGTATTTAAGAGAACTCCAATAGATGAGGGTATGTACACATAGAGTTCCCTGGCTAAATCTGCACATTCGCCATGTTCCATATATTGAGAGTAAATTGACAGGTAAAAAAGAGATGTATCGCTGTCTCCGAGGTCCCTGCACAAAAAGGACAGAAATCATTAACGTTAATTTCACGTCTGACTAAATTAGCACGGATAGGTAGGTTATTGTCGATCAATCTCCAGAGGAAAGTCTTGATGCGGGGGTGATTTCTAAGATTCCAACAGCGTTTCCATAAAACTTCTTCAACATTAGGGAGAGATTTTGAACGCATACAAAATATAAGCAACTAAATGTTGAAATCGAAAAAATCCAACAAATAGAAGAAACAACCAAAGTCGAAGAGCGTCACCTTCCCAATCTGCGAGTGAGGTGGGACCCAATAGACGTATGATCTTGTGGATGGGAGGTCATGTGGGACCATTGGCTTCTAGAAACCACACCTGCCACGTCGGATCCCCGTCCAATCTTGCATCTCATTTTGTTTCTTTTTCGCCCCCGTCCCGTCAACTAGAAAAATGAAAATCTATCTCAAAGAAAATCAATCAAATAGTATTTCCTACATTTTAAACAAAACATTTCCTATTATCCAATTTACTTAAATATTAAAAATTCATTGGAATGATGCACATTCAGAATCGCGTTGCAATTTTATGAAAACATATTTTTGGTCATAAAGAGTATTTTGTGCTCTAAAGAACTTAGACAATATTGAACATGTTCTTTTTATAAATAATTTTATTTTCTTTGACATCATATCCACCAAATCTTTGTGTCAAAGAGTGACAATAAGCAATTTTTATTTCGCATCTGAAAATTAAGAGAAATATGACAACTGAAATAGGAGTTATTTTTTATTTGGCAAAAAAAGGTAAATTCACGATTAGGTAAAATCTATGTAAAGTATTTTTTTAAGTGATAATATTTTTAAATTAATAAAAAAATTTGATCTTTAGTCGAGATCAATGTAAAAATATGATAAAACTTCGATCGTGACAACTAATAATTTTTCAAATTTTTTTAATAGTAACTCTCTATCCCAATTTTTTTTTGTAAAGTGCTATTTATAATATATATTTTTAGTTTATAAATTTAAAAAATATTTATGATACTATTTTGTAATAGAATTAATTATTTGACTAATTTTACATAATTATTTATCTTACTAGTGGTCTCCTAACAATTATCGTGATTTTTTCATGTTATAAAAAATTATTTAATTAGATATAATATTTGAATGACGTAATAAATCAAGATTTATGTAATTTGGATATAGACAAAATAATTTTTATTATTTATGTATTTATTATTGAAAATTTTAATTTTACTTTATTAAGAGAAAAATAAATGTAAATATCTCTCATGTGATAATTTCTCTTAAATGATATTTTTATTAGGGATGGTGATGGGTAGAGTCGGGTAGGGTATTGGTACGACCTTACCATACCCTAGTTTAAAAAGTTGGACCTATACCCTACCCTAGATCCTTAAGGTTTTTAATTACTAGATTCATACTCTTACCCCTAGAGTCCGTAGGGTCTATAGGGTCTTACAGGGTCTGACCCTCGAATTAAATACAATATATTTTTTAGTATAAAATTTAACTAAATCATAATGAATATATTAAAATTTATTAAGAAATATCTTATAGATCACTAAAAATAATTAAAAAAGTCAATTTCGTAGATTATATTTCAAAATATTTAAGAAATATATTATATTCTATAAATAAAAATAATAATAATAAGTCTAATTAGAGTTTAATTAGTATTTAGCTAGAGTCTAGTTAGGAGTAAAGTCTACATTATGGTAAAAAGATAAGGATAGGGTAAAAATTCATAGATTCATACCCTACCCTCGACCCTACTTTTAAATATAGACACATACCCATAACCTATCCTAGACCCAGTCAAAGTCAACATACCCTCGACCCACGGGATAAGGGTATGGTCCGACCCGCAGTGTATGAGCATTTATGCCATCTCTAATTTTTATCCAATTTAAGCAATATCACTTTACATGAATTTTGATATACTCAAAACGGGAGAAAACAAGAGAAATCGACGTCAGATGGAGCCCACCGAGGTTGAAATTACCAAATTACAGAATTAAACTTCTTTATATCAATCAGCAAAGTAGGAAAATGAAAAATGAAAAGAGTGAGAGGGTAGGACCCACCACCCCCTGAAACTGGAAACACGCAGACACGGCGCACACTGTTTAACTTAAGTCCCCGCCTATGGAATTATATTTATTATTATTTCCCGAATATTATAATTACCATAATTCCCCCTTATATATACTTGCTCCCACACATTAGTCCTCACCCATTCACACCAACCCAATCCCAAACCCATCTTTTTTCCAATTCTGTATTCCAAAATAATTATTAAATTTACGTTAGTTACAAATATGTACGGAATCGCAACCGCTTCCCCTTCCCTGGCCTTCCCCGCCGCTTTCTCGCCTTCCCGGAGGACCACTTCGGTAACCGTCAGGGCGGCGACATCGGCGGTGGCGGAGAGACGGAGCACCACCAGCAGCGGCAGCCTGTATGATGTGCTAAGGGTTCAACGGACGGCGACGCCGATGGAGATCAAGAAGGCGTACCGGACACTAGCCAAGCAGTACCACCCGGACTGCGCCGGCGGAGACATCGACTGCGGCACCGATTTCATCGACATCCACAACGCTTACGAGACGCTTTCGGATCCCTCCGCGAGGGCCGTGTACGATCTGTCGCTGATCGGAGGGCGGCGGGGGAGCGGTTATGCTATTAAGTCCAGTCCGTACGGTAACCGCCGGTGGGAGACGGACCAGTGCTGGTAGGGTTTTGTAGCGAGGGAGGCGCTTATTAGGGATTTAGGATATAGTAAAAGCGAAAACTAATTAATAGGTACAAATTAGATTATTAGTAGAAACGAAATGGATCCACATTGTACATTTGCCCGTTTCCTTTCTGAATCGCGTAAACCGAAAGGAAGGCCTTTCTCTTTCCTTTTTACCATCAAAATCCAACTTCCAACTTAAATTTGGGTTAGTCTTGATGGTGATCAGTTAATTAATCTTTGTAAAACAATTTCAATTAATCACAACCAACTGCATCTCAACATTTAATTTATATTTAGATTAATTTTGATCATCGTCATAACCACAAAGGGGGCCATAAGCTTCTTGCTTTTTTTACCACTCAAGTCAAATTTAAATTGTAATTAGTCGAACTTTAAATTAATTGATTAAAATTTGTGATCATGCTATTAAATAGTACTAACTTTTTAATTTAAATTTAGATTAATATGTGACTACAACAAATTCAATTACTCATTACCGCCAACCACTTATTAACAGAAGAGATTTAATTCAGAACTTCGTAACCGCTTCGTACCACAAAAGAGACAAGGGGAGATGCTTTGGTTTGTCAAAATGTCAGTGATCGGAAAATTGATATTTGACTTGTCGGATTTACGAAACATCAGGAAGGAGATCACAACGGAGACAGATTAGTACACTTTTTTTTATCCTATTCTAATACATATTCTAATACAACGTGACATGAATCGAACTTGGACTTCCCAAACCCCTCCTTACCCTTGTGTCGCTGGACCAAAGTTCACTTGACAGATTAGTACACTTAATTTGTACGTTACGCAAGAAAATGAGTCCAATGTCCCGAATATTCTTTAAAGAAAATAAACGTTCCGTACCACTTGCACGTATTGGGTCGTTTTTGCTTTTCACGAACATGAAGTTTTATAGAAGAAAGATTGGAAAGAAAGAGCGACCAAGCAGAAGGCAACCTCGTTAATAACTTAATGTTGATGCTAGGAAATAAAGTACTATATTCAATTCACAGGGTAATAACAATCTATGTAAACGTCGTAGTAACAACAATCCCACTATACATTTTGTACAACCCGAAACCTACAGCTCAGACATGACGGGGCCCTGTCATTTACAGGCAGTGAGGACGGAGGTGATGACATGCATCAGCACACGGATGGATGAGTTCTCGGGCCCCGACAGCGAGGTGGTGTTCCTCAGATGCCGCAGCACTTGGAGCACCTGTTCGAAGATTGGGCGTATGTGCAATGCTATCATTGGGTCGTTGGGGTTGATTGCGCTTGACACTTCCGTCATCCATGACAGCTTCCGCCCGGTGTCCCTCCCTATGTCGCAACCCAGCTGCTGCAGCAGGGCCAGAAGTACTCCTTGGCTTAGAGGTAGCGGGTTGAGGGACAATATGACTTGCAGGTCCACCTATTTAAATGTCGTGACCAAACACCAGTGTCACCATCCGAGGACAACTAGACAATAATACAATACATTTACACCTTGTTAAGCTTCTCATAACCAGAGAAAGAGGATATTACCTGAGAGCATAACCAGGACACGATGGCAACATCACTTCTTTGTAATGCAAAGGTGAAAGCCTCGTCGAACTTGCGTTCCGAAATCAACCTATTAAGCTCTTTTGATGGATCCATCTGCGTCTCCACCTGTAAATCAAATAACAATTGTTTACTGGCATAACCATCTTGATGTTAATGTTTGGTTTCCACTGCAATTAACTCCAAGAGACGCAAAAGCTACCCACCTTTTCGTGGAAGTTAGTCAAAGTTCCATTACTTAATTGCATAACCAACGGATTTGTAGCACCTGCAGAGTTCGCCCCAGCAGCTGCAAGAGCTAACAACTTCCGTTGATTATCAGCCAATTCTCCACTCAACGTTCGAGTCATTGAAGACGCGGAGTTAATGGCTTCCTGCATTTTAACGAACGGAGCACTGTTAACAATAAAAATACCCTGTTGGCAAAAAGACTACGCTGACCAAATATAACTTAAAAAAGGCAAATATGCACCCTTAAAGTGAGTGCCAATGGTGAATGCGTAGATTCAAAGTGTTGTTGCGCTGCACTTGTATGCTCAACCATTCCCTTCTGGAAAGTCGCATCCACCTGCTCAAACATGGCTTTGCAGGACTTGTCAAATGCAGGTATCACCGTAGCGTCTAAACTAGACTTCAAAGCCTCCTGCACAAGGAAGTAATACATGCATGAAGTGAGGGTAAGGTCCTTGTACGGCCAAACTGGAAACATGATTATGGCCACGGCACAAACCAGGAGAAAGTCATTCTACATCTTGGACAGATTATTATAAGGTCTCAAATACAACTTATTCATACCTGGAGAGCCTGCTTCCCAGAAGTTTGAAACTGGGCCTGAATTTGTCTTGTGACTGTAGTTTCGAGTTTGGAATAAACTGATTTTTCGAGTTGAGCCACTGCCTTATCACCGACTCCTCTCTACAGTGCGATTTAAAAAAGAATGAGATGATGTGATATCTCAGAATCAAAGCAGAGACTCTTCAGATATCTAACCTGGAACGACTCTGAAATTACTGAAGACACTGATTTCTCAATAACTGGAGACAAGCTGCGAACAACAGTTGGAGCAATTGAAGCCATTTCCTTCTTTATAGCTTTTTCCAGCGAGGCTGTCAAATCTTTGTTGACAAAATTACTTAGCAAAGTAGAAATTTGCTGTGTGCGTTCTCGCAACAGCTTCTCATTTTTAGCATTCTCTTCTTGAAGACGAGCCCACAGTGCGTCACTATTAGCCTTGATAGCCTTCTCCATGTTCCGCCCCAAAGCTGCCTCCAATCTTTTGCACTCCTTTGAAATTGGAACAGCGATTGTATTTGACATCTGCTTCTGCATTTCTTTCTGTGAGGTCAATATCTGCAAAAATGGGCGAATGTTGTAATGTGGGAACCATGGGCATATGTCACAATGAGATTCTATCCACTACTTCCAACAAAATCTCTGATTTAAGGACACAGAAGGAACAAAAGTGAATCAAAACGACTAAAATGCACAAGGTAGTTACCTGATTCAGCATCATCTCTTGCATGACCAAGAACTGAGGCATTGTAGCTTCCTCGGGTAGGGGAGTTGTTGTGACACCATTCTCATTGGACGAATCTGTTGAATTAAAAGCACTTGGAGGTGGGGAAGATGACCCAGAAACCTGAGGATTTTTTCCTTTCTGTTTCTTCCCCTTGGACGATGAATTAGCTGACAGCGGAAGTACTGAAGGCATGGCTGACTCAGATACTCTTCCAGATACATCCTTCATGTGGTCATAGGCTTCTTCCTCGCTCACCTGAGAAGGTTGAGCATGAGAATCTGTTGAAGCAACATCATCTATATGCCTAATGTCATCCATGACATAAGTTCCCGCTGATATTGCACTGCACTCTCTGGCCATCTCAATTCCAAGTTCAGATGCCTGGGAGCAAAATAACTTTTCTTTTTTTTCAGTAATATGGTCTCTTGAATCTCTCCGAAGACCGAATTCTTCCTGCTGAGAAGACCTTGTTTCACCGACCTCTTTAACTTCCAGCTCACCGTTGCCAACATCACTGTTGATAACCACATCCGGAATATTTGTTTCAGTCTCATTCTTATTCTCATTAACATTGACAGTTTCCGAGGATGATGCTCCCATCAGTATCTCGGATGGAGTTATCAAATGATTCGGATGTTTAAAAGCAATCTGATTACTGTTCTTGCTTGAATTATCCTCTTGTGCAACTCGATTTTCCTTATCACGCAAGCCACCATCCAGGGAGGGCACATCGGAAAAGTTTGCACTGATTGGATCGGTAAGATGAGCAACAGAATATTCAGTAATTGGCTGCTCTGAAGCTTTGTCAGCGAGTGGAGGACCCGACTCAAAGCTAGTTACACTTGTATTATCTGACAGAGGTCTTCTCGGATGAGGAGATGGTGGACCATAAGCAACATCTGATTCACTACGCAATGGCGCCAAAACAGCTTGTTTGGATTCCGTGTTTGAAGGAGATCGTTGCAACGCAACCACATCAACTGGAGAAGTGTGCACTGAAGATTCATCGCTGGGAGTAGTTGCAGAATCAGAATTCTCTAAAGTCAAGTTCTCCACAGCTGGTGGAAGGCACTGGAATAAATTCAAGGTATACTGCTGAATTGCCTGTGTTTGTACACAATAAATTTGGGCGAAAGATTGTCCATGCAATGTGTCACTTGTACCAGTTAAACTTAAGATAGGCATGGCAACTGTAAACTCCGATATGTAATCCATCCGTGTAGCTGCTAGATGAGGACCATAATCAATATGGATCGCATATATAGCGTTCCTCCGGGCATTAGCAAACAGAAGTATGCCAAATTGAGACAAAGCTACAACTTGATTGAAGAATGCCTCCTCAGGACGTGGCTCAGCTGAACTCTTTAGCTCTAATGTCTGGGTGCAACTTAACGAGCTAGCATCATTAGGAAGTAGCCAGCTTTCTTCACTAGTGGAAACCCAAATTTTCACCTCTCTATTCTGAGGGCCCTGTTTCACAAGTTTGAAAATTCAAATGAGAAACACGAAAGCTTTAGTTAGTCCCTTGATCAACAAGATCATAACTGCATTGAAATGCTTGTAAATTGTATTTCAGATATGAATGCAATTCAATAGACAAAACTGAAACCAAGATAATCTAATGGTATACAAAAGCTTGAAGAGCAAGAACGATATGTTACTGGAACATTTTTGAGATTTATAAAATCATCGGGATAGGCGAAAGTTTACCCCTGTGACCAAAACGATATGATCAGGCTTGTTTGGAGCAGTTAAGAAGGTAGCTGCAAAAACAGGTTGGCCATCATATGGCCTCAAAACCACAATTGGTGATGACTTGTGATCCAGCCAAATCTTTATCTGTTAAGCAACCTAAGCCAGTTAGGGCTTGGTATGAGAGGACTCAATACAATGCAAATATACTAACGATAGTAAAGCTAACTACTGTCGATTATATTACAATAACATACCGTTCCATCCATAGAAGCCGAAACCAGACGGGTGGTCATCCACTGGCACATTGACAAATCAGTCACTTCTCCTTCATGTTTACCGACCAGTTGGATGCCATCAACAAGATTGTCAACTGAACACTTCAGAGGATTCTCTGCCGTGTAGGTGTCAACTTTCCCAACCTTGTTAGTATCGATTCTTAAGACAGATTTTCCAACCCCAACAACCAAAATCTCCTGCTTGGAAAAGATGGCACAAAACAAATGCCGTGATGTATCCGAAAATTAGCATACAAATTCATCAGCAAATTAGCATACAAACACTAAGTTGTATTGTCTCAAAGACAATAAAAAGTAGATGAGGACAACATACTTGCTTGTAACAATGCCAACAAACACGAGGGTTCCTAATTTCATCTTCTCCAACAATCTGAAGTGCAATGACAGTCTTCCCAGTGATTTGGGGCTTATCTTCTTCATCTGGACCCTCGGAAATCTTCCACACCATAATCCTGCCATCTATGCCAGCACTGCACTGAAGCAAGTCAGTCACAGGATCCAAAAGACTACCAAAGGACGAAGAACAAAAGGTATAAAAGAAAAAGAGGACTGGGCAAGGGAGAAAAGGTAAAACCTTGCTAGAAGATGAACATCTTCGGCGAAGAAAGCCATGTCATTGACTCTCTGAAACAACAAGCACAACACTTTTAAGGAGTTAAAAAAAAAAGCATGTACACAACAAAAGGTCGCTACACAACACATACACAAATCCAACCAGTTAAGCAGAAGCACCCATAATAGTTATAAGACGAAAGCCCTCAGTACCGCACACGTTTTACTGAAAAAGACAGCGGTCTTGAGAAACCCAGATGGGCAACAAGTCCAAACACTTCAAAGAGCAACAAAAACAAGCATTATCCCTCGATACAGCTCGAGACGAAATCCCGCAATTCCCTATCAATTCAACAACGTGAACGTTTTCTACTACAAAAGATCAATTCCAACTCCAATTCAAAACGCAAGGAAAGCGAAAACAACAAAAGACTCGGCCTTTTCGAAGGATAATCGGGGTGGACCTGAGACTGGGTACGAAAGAGGGAGCGGAGGGCGGTGTTGATGTTGAGGATGCGGATGTTCCCCTGCTTCAGCCCGTAGCAAATGTAGCTCTTGTTCACTGCTATCTGCCTCCCCAGACACAGCTGGGGGTCCGACACGTACTTGGTGATCGGCGTAACCTCCAGCTGTGGTTGCGCCTCCCCGGCCACCCTCACGTCCACGTCGTACCCAGCAGCTCGCTCCCCCGCTGGAATCCTCCTCCCACGCGGCTGCTTCGCGCCTGCGGAGCTTGGCATCCGGATGATCGGGGGCAGCTCCGGGGGAGCAGCAGGGGACGGGGACGGGGACGGGCCGGACGAGGTAGGCCGGAGCATCGCCATGATCTCAGCCCCAGTCCGGTCGAAGGGGCCGGATAGGGTGGGGGAAGCCGGGGGAGGCTGGAGGGGCGGGGTGGGGAAGGAGATAGAGCGGTGGGGGTGGGCGGCGGGGGAAGAGGTGGGGTCCACGTGGAACTGTGGAGGAGGGGGAGTGAGATAGGGGAAGGGGAAGGCGCCCGGGTGGTGGGGCCCACCGGGGCCGGTCGGGGGAGGGTAGGAGGAGGATGAAGGAGGCGGCGGAGATGGGGTGGTGGGGTCCGCCGACGACGGGAGGTATAGCTTGTGCATATCGTATTGCTGTTGGTGGTTACTATTGGAGTTCGCTGCCATTAGAGACTGGTTCTAGAGAGAGAGAGAGAGAGTTCAGATCCAATCTTAGAGCTTAGAGAGAGAGAGAGAGAGAGAGAGAGAGAGAGAGAGAGAGAGAGGGAGGGAGGGAGGTAGGAGAAGAAGACGACGAAGAAACGAACCGTCTTCACTTTTCTTGTTGGGTTTGGAAATTGCAATTGGGAGAGCACTGCAGTGTAGTGTAGGAGGTGGAAGTCTACCGGTTTGGATTTGGTTTTCTATGTAAAATACGTGTTAATAAAATAATTTTAGGAGATTGTTGTGAAATAAAAAAGTTGGATAAAATAATTTACATTATGATAAAATATTATAAGATTAAATTGATTTCAAAAAATATTTTAACATGACTGTCCTATAATAAAAAAATTAATTAAAATAATTTGTCCGATTCTTTGCACAATAAACCATGGAGATCGGCCAGAAAACGAGATTTCATGATTAAATCTTTTCCTAGTATACTCCTTCCCCCTCCCGGTGCTGAACTGCTGATACTGTTGGGCTCGTGGGACGGTTTATCTAAATGCAAGGCCCATTCTGAGTATTGAGCCAATCGAATTGAGGTTCGGGTAAAATGACAATAAATCTTATTATTTTTTTCAAAGTCAGCAATTTTAAATTTATATCTTGCAAATAGAAAAAATATTGTTTGAAAAGAGAACAAATCTCAAATTTGTCTAAATTTTCAAAATTTTAAAATTTAAATTAAAAAAAAACCGGATAAAAAATACTCAGCACCGATATTTCTCTTTTCTTTCTTCGGTCGTCGATGTCATTGATGTCGCATCGTCGTCACACCACACATCAGTATCTCGAAAGGTAACGATAGTCTTGCGTAGTATTTTTTTAGGGTTTTGCGTAGTATATTTCTAATTTCTCCCAAGTAAGAGTTGTTGGTCCTATGATATGTCATTTAAAGAGTTTTGACTGTTGATATGAAATGTATATAGTTGCATGTAGCATAAGATAAAAAAGTGTACTAGAATAAGATATGTAGGTACATCAGTTGGTACAACCACTACGTTTGTGATGACAATTGCCAACATCTGAATTAAATTACTTATAAAAGACATCTTAACCGATTTTCTTTTTTATGGATGCATATTCTTATCTTGGTTCACGGGTCCCAAATTTTGAGTCTGATTTGATCCTCGAAATCTTGGTCGATAGAATAATTCAATATATATATATACAAATATAAATTTAATAAAAAACGAAACTATGCATATTCAACTTCCGATCAATATACACGCAGGCAAACCTTTTCTTGGCAGACGTCGACATAACTTTTAAGAATTCAAGGCTCTTACGATAACCAGTCAGAAAATAGTCAGTTTTGAGGATTTAATGATTTAGTTGAGAGGTAACTTATGGGGAAATTTTTTGCTAAATTCAACGATAATTGATAAAATCGGGTATGTGCTTTGGTTCATGAGAAGACTTTCAAAATTAATATTGGAATTGACACATTCAGCATTTATATTATAATTATTAGTGTACTCTACAATGGGCTTGGGTCGGTTTATTCGTGGCATTTCCTATTAGGCCCAATTTCCAATATGCATCTTCAGGCCCAGCCCACTAAATCTGAATTGAACGTTGACCAGTTTTTTCATTCGCAAGCCGTGGATCTCTATGAGGTGGGCCCATCCTGCTTTATTCCCGGGATAGATAATGATTACAAACTAACATTTTTGTTTGATGATATCTAATTGGACTAATTTATGTTCAATCGTTTCGAAAATTAACATGTTGGAGAGCAATAAAATGGAAAGGGACATATTACAACAATTAGGAGGATATCGTAATTACTAATTACTTCCGTAACGCACTTTACAAAATAAAAAAAGAAAAGAAAAGAAAACTGAAAAGGGGAAGAATAAAATGAAGACGGGAATACAAAAAGGGAAAAGAGGAAGGGAATCCAAACTTAAAAAGTTGCACCCCACGTCTCACTGTCTTATCCCATTCTCCTATTTACCATTATTCTATCATAAATAAAACCAAACCAACAATTATTTTTTAATATAAGCAAATAAAATTATGATAATAATGGGTTTGGTGGAGGTAATGTAGTGAGTGGGCCTAATGGGGTCATTAATGAGAAGCGAAAAATACGGAGGGATGGACAATTATAACAAAACCATAACGTCCACGTAATAATAACTGCCCTTAATCATAATAATAAGCAAACTAGCAAAGAAAGAAGGATTAGCTTAGCTGCTTCTCTATATCACAGAGTCCCTTACGTTCAAAGCAAACAGAAATCTCTCACTTTTCCTCAACCTAAAATTGAAAAGAACCTCTCACTCCCCATTCTCCCTCTTTTCAGTATATAATATTCATTCACGAAGCTGTGATATAATAACTAATATATATTTTCATAAAAGAGATCAGAGCGGGTCGTTCTCCGAGTCGTTTATAAAGATGTGTTGCGGAGAGAGAATGTGCATGATGTGCGTGTGCGTGGTGGCGGTGGTGGTGCTGATAGGGCTGCTATTCGGGTTCGGAGTGTTCAAGGACGTCTTCCACAAGGCTAAGGACTCCGTCCACTACTCTTCCTCTTCCAGGCCTTTCCTCGGCTTCCCTCCTCCTCCTCCTGGCCCTTTTTAGTTGTTTCATTATAATAATTAGTCTTCTTTTTTATCTATTAGTAATTGGGATCCATATTTATTATTATTAGTTCGTTTGTTTTTTTTAGATCCTATTCTAAATCCTATTCTATTAGATCAGAAATGCTCATGCCAGGAGTCGAACCCTGGACTTCACCCCACATGAGTGGGAATAATGCCACTAGACCAAATGGTCACTCGGCTTTTAGTGTGCAGTTCGTTTGTTTTTTTATTTCCTCTATATTGTTATGTTTTCTTAATTACTCGTACAATCGGATTCCATATTTACCGGTAAGAACTATTCCAAATCTCTGATTTATTCAAAGTCTGCATTTAATCATTCTTTTTAAGATTATTTACGCAAAGACAATATCTTTTATAAATATCTTAATAAAATCTAATTACCGTTCGAATCAACTCCTATTATCATGAATTAGGGCGAGAGCTAGTTTTTCTAGTGTTCATTTTGACACATTTTATCCGATCTATCTATCTCTGAGTTTTATTAGTCGCGATATTTCATATGATTAGGATTTGGCTTATGAGATTCCGTTTTCGAAAAGGTCTAATTCAAGTAATAAAAACATGTTGGAAAATCGTGGTCAGATAATGGTGTACTTGATTTTGGTATACGAGTCGAGGCACGTGGATAGTAGCTATGAACAGTACCCGTATACAGTACTCGTAAACAGTACCTGTAAATAGTACCCGTATACAGTACTTGTAAACAGTACCCGTATATAGTACTCGTAAACAGTACCTACAAACAGTACTCGTATACAGTACTTGTAAACAGTACCTATATACAGTACTCGTAAACAGTATCCTGCTACAGTACTTGTGAACAGTATCCTGCTACAGTACTCGTGAACAGTATCCTGCTACAGTACCGTATATGTGAACACTACCGTATACGTGAACAGTACCGTATACGTGAACAGTACTTTCGGACTATAGTCGAGGCAAGTGTTAGACACTTTCTCCGTAA
>SOPF01027500.1:0-13468 GCA_012979155.1 Hypericum perforatum
AATCAAACTTGGTTATGATGATAGTGTACAAGCTCAATTATCATTGTTGACGAAGAGAATGAATGAAATGAGCACAAGTAAAGTCAACACGGTTGAAACGTCAAGAACTTGTGAGATTTGTGGCAATGTTGGCCATGAGATGGATCAATGTGCAATGATGAATCCACCGATGGAGCAAGCATATTATGTTAGTGGCCAAGGCCAAGGAGCAAATAGGATGGGAAATAACCCGTATTCTTCCACTTATAATCCTGGATGGAGGAATCATCCCAACTTTTCGTGGAAAGGAGGAAATAGTGCGGATAATATGGCACTTGTTCCTGATAAAGGACTTCCTCTACGTGTACCGCAAGGAGCACCGCCTGGTTTTCAACCACGTGCTTACTTGACAGATCGAATGGGAGCTATGGAAGAGAAGTTTGAGAAAATGGATAAGTTTATGCAAGAAGTTGGTGGAGTTGTTAGCCAACAAGGACAGATCCTAAATGCTATAAATCAGCAAGGATCAAGGCAAAACAACTTGGAGCAAATTCTTAAGGGACAAGCTACTGCTATGCATAATATGGAAATGCAACCTGGAGAAATAGCAAAAGCAAGTTCCTACCGACAATTCGGTTCTCTTCCTAGTTTAACAGAAATGAATCCTCGAGGAAATGTGAATGCAATTTTCTTAAGAAGTGGACAGGATTTAGCTTCTCAAGAAGTGAATGAGAAGGCTAAGGAGAGTGAAGTGGTGACTCATAGCAAAGATAAGGAAGAAAAAGAAGTGTCGAGCGAGAAAGTTCCGCAAAAAGAAGTAGTTGCGGAAGAAGAAGTCTATGTGTCACCACCACCATATGTTTCTCCTCTACCCTATCCTCAAAGGGTTAAGAGGAAGAATGGGATGGACGATAAGTTTCTTTGATTTATGTCAAAAATGAAGAACGTCCAAATCAGCATCTATTTCTTAGAGATGCTTGATCAAGTTCCGCACTACACTAAATTTTTGAAAGAACTCATCACGAAAAAGCGAAAGTGGGATGATGGAGAGACGGTTGGACTCACTGCTAAGTGTAGCTCTCTCATCTCAAAGGCTCTCCCGACGAAGTTGCAAGATCCGGGGAGTTTTACTATCCCTTGCTTTATCGGAGCTATTGAATTTCCTAAGTGCCTATGTGATTTGGGGGCAAGCATTAATTTGATGCCTCTTTCTACATTCAAGAAACTAGATTTGTGCGAGGTGAAGAATACTTTGATGCTTCTCCAATTGGCCGATCAAACCATTAAGAAGCCATTTGGTGTTGTCGAGGATGTCCTCGTGAAGATTGATAAATTCATCTTTCCGGTGGACTTTGTGGCGCTAGATTTTGTAGAGGATAAAAGTTGTCCTCTAATTCTTGGAAGACCTTTCCTCAATACCGCGCGTGCTTTGGTAGATGTTCACGATAGTAAATTGGTACTTTGGGCAGGAGAGGAGAAAGTAGAATTCACGATGACAAAGGTCATGCGCCATCCTTTGGATGAAGGCACGTGCATGAAGATAGATGTTTTGGATGAGTGTGTCCGTGAAGTGGAGAAGGAGATCCTCTCAAGCATTGAGGATGTTTATGATGATGTAATTCCCAAGGAAGAAGAGGGGAATTTAGAAGAGTTTGAGGAGGAAGTTGATAACAAAGTCATCATGCGAGAGATGGAACTTAATTTGAAATATCGGACTCCACCTTCTATCATCAAGGCTCTTCTTTTGGAGTTGAAAGAGCTACCCTCTTATTTGAGGTATGCTTTCTTGAAAGAAGAAAGGACACTACCGATTATCATTTCCAACAAACTCTCGAAGGAGGAAGAGGATAAGGTGCTTAAGATCGTGAACAAGCAGATTAATGTCATGGCTTGGCAAATATCCAATATCAAAGGGATTAGTCCTAAGATAGTTATGCATCATATCCATATGGAAGAAGGAGCAAAGCCGAGGGTAGACCGGCAAAGGAGGTTGAACCCAAACATGAAAGAAGTGGTGAAGAAGGAGGTGATTAAGCTCCTTGAGGCAGGAATCATTTATTCGATATCGGATAGCGAGTGGGTGAGCCCAATACATTATGTCCCAAAGAAAGGGGGGATAACGTTGTGATTAATAAAGAGAGTGAGCTCATTTCCATGAGAACAGTGACTGGATGGCGAGTGTGTGTTGACTATCGAAAATTGAATGATGCAACACGCAAGGATCATTTTCCTCTCCCATTCATTGATCAGATGTTGGAGAGAATTGCTGGATATTCCCATTATTGTTTCTTTGATGGATATTCCGGTTATAACCAAATTGCGATTTACCCAAGGGATCAAGAGAAGACTTCCTTCACTTGTCCTTTTGGTATTTTTGCATATCGACGAATGCTGTTTGGACTTTGTTGTGCTCCAGCAACATTCCAACAATGCATGGAAGCAATATTCTAGGGAATGAATGAAAGGATTATGGAGATCTTTATGGACGATTTCTCGGTGTTTGGAGATTCATTTGATAATTGCTTGGAAAAATCTGGATAGAGTTATGGAGAGATGTGAAGAAAAGAACCTTGTTCTCAATTGGGAGAAATGTCATTTCATGGTAGATGAGGGCATTGTTCTTGGACATAAGATATCCAAAGTTGGTATGGAAGTTGATAGAGCAAAGACGGAAGCCATAGAGAAGATGGCCGCACCAATTTCAGTTAGAGGAGTGAGAGCTTTTCTTGGACACGCGGGATTTTACCGACGATTTATCAAAGATTTCTCTCTTATAGCAAAGCCGCTTACTAACTTGCTAGTGAAGGAAGTACCTTTCAACTTTGATGAGCCTTATCTTAAGGCATTTGCTTTGTTGAAGAAAGCTCTTGTCACAGCTCCGGTAATTTCATCTCCAGATTGGAGTTTACCATTTGAGTTGATGTGTGACGCAAGTGACATTGCTTTAGGATGTGTGCTTGGTCAAAAGAAGGAAGGGAAGCTTCATGTGATTTACTATGCTAGCAGGGTGTTGGCGGGTGCCCAACTCAATTACACGACAACTGAGAAGGAGTTGTTAGCAGTGGTCTATGCTTGTGACAAATTTCATCCATACCTGCTTGGATCGAAGGTGATCATTTACACTGACCATGCTGCCTTGAAGTATTTGTTCTCTAAACAAGATGCTAAGCCTAGGCTTATGCGATGGATTTTATTACTACAAGAATTTGACTTGTCCATCAAGGATAAGAAAGGATCAGAGAATGTAGTAGCAGATCATCTATCTCGCATTGAGAAGAGTGATGGAATGGAGACACATGGACGAATTCAAGAAGAGTTTCCGGATGAAACTTTGATGTCATTGAACAAGATGGATGTTCCTTGGTTTGCTGACATTGCCAACTATTTGGTAGGAGGAATTATTCCAAATGATTTGAGCTATCCTCAACAGAAAAAACTTCAATGGAATGCTCATTTCTACATTTGGGATGATCCTTATCTATTCAAGCGGTGTAATGATGGAGTGCTTAGACGGTGTATTGCCAATGATGAAGTAGGAAATGTCTTAGCACAATGTCATAACACCCCATATTCAGGTCACTATGGAGCAACGAGAACGGCATCAAGAGTCTTTAAATGTAGGTTTTATTGGCCCAATATTTTTAGAGATGCTCGAACATTTGTTGCTCAATATGATTGATGTCAAAGAACCGGTAATATTTCCAAGAGGGATGAGATGCCACAATCTGGAATTCTTGTAGTTGAACTCTTTGATGTTTGGGGTTTAGATTTCATGGGACCATTTCCAACCTCCTATGGAAACAAGTACATTTTGGTAGGAGTTGATTATGTGTCTAAGTGGGTTGAGGCTTGCGCTTCACCAACGAATGATGCTAAGGTAGTGATTCACTTTATCAAAAAGCTCTTTTCGAGGTTTGGCGTTCCAAGAGCAATCATTAGTGATGGAGGTTCGCATTTTTGCAACAGACCATTTGAAGTTTTATTGAAATAGTATGGGGTGACGCACAAAGTTGCTACACCCTATCACCCTCAAACAAGTGGTCAGGTAGAACTCTCAAATCGGGAACTCAAGAAAATTCTTGAGAAGACAGTGGGAGGAGCGAGAAAAGATTGGGCAAACAAACTTGATGATGCCTTGTGGGCATATAGGACGGCTTTTCGAACGCCTATTGGTATGTTGCCATACAAGCTTGTTTATGGAAAGGCATGTCACCTTCCAGTTGAACTTGAACACCGTGCATTTAGGGCAATTAAGACCCTTAACTATGATTATAAAAAGGCCGGTGAGAGACGCGTGCTCCAACTAGAAGAGTTGGATGAAATACGAGACATGGCATTTGAAAGTGCACGCCTCTACAAAGAGAGTTCAAAGAAGAGGCATGATGTTCATATTGTAAAGAAAGAGTTTAAAGAGGGACAACAAGTTCTTCTTTATAACTCTCGTTTGAGACTCTTCCCGGACAAACTAAAGTCCAAGTGGAGCAGTCCATTCAAAGTTGTGAAAGTTTTCCCATTTGGAGCACTTGACTTGGAAGGAAGAGATGGAGAATTGTTTAAAGTGAATGGCCAAAGGTGTAAGATTTACCTTGGTGGCGAAGTTGAGCGGCATTCGGAGGTACAAGCTATTACTTCCTCCGAAACCAATTGAGAATTTGAAAACATGTTAGTGTATATAGTAGATAATTTTAGTTTTTAGAATTTGTGTCCTCTTTAACCTGCAGAGATTAAAGAACAGGATGTTTTGCATTAAATATTTTCTTTTACTTAGAGTCTTACTTGCTCGACAAATCCTAATCGACATTTCCCTAATCATTCTTCGTAGAGCCAAAGAATCTTTAAGACTTGAGCACAGTGAAATGAATTACTTGAAGCACTCGAGAGGAATGTCAAAGATGGCTTACTACCGAAGAATGAAAAGATTTGGATTTTATCCTCGGTACGGGAAATTAGAGCATGATGGAGAATGTAGCAAGAACACTACAAACTCACAAGATGAGTGTACCACGCTACTCCACCAAGACCTCGTTAAGCTATACACTGAAAAGGTCGCTCGACGAGGGAGTTCTGCTTGGTATGCCATTGAGGAGTTATGTGAATTGCAAATTTCGAAGTTGAAATTGTGACCCATGAACTTGGGGCGTTTGGTTTTCAAGCTTTCCAGGAACGTAGTATAAATAAATGCCAAAAAAATTAGAATATTTTTGTTTTTCAAAATTTTTAGTTCTTTGTGAAGTTTGTATAGTGTGCATGTTCTTATATTGTGTTTGGTTGAAGTATGTGTGTTTGCATTTTTGTACCTATTGTCTTGATGAATTTTGTGAGTTTCATGTTTTTCCACTTGTTTGATGATTTGGTTTGATTGAAGATATTATTGAGGAGTGCATGGCTAAGCTTGTGAGAAGAAGCTCAGGGAGGTTCGTAACACTAGGCACTCGTTTTGGGATCGACCGAAACGGTATGCAATTTTTGAAGACTAACCTGACCTGGCGGGAGCCAAGAAAACACTAGCGGCTGCCAAGTTTACACAGAGAAAAACGTTGGCGCCCGCAAGAAAAAATTGGCGGCTGCCAATTTTGTACAACTGGCGAGCGCAAGAAATCGTTGGCGGGTGCCAATTTTTCATAGAGAAAATTGGGAGCGGCCGCCACAAAAATTGGCTCCCGCCCACTTTACCCAAAACCCCTTTAAACACCCAAAAATCTTCCACTCTTTACCCATTTCAACCATTTTTCACTTTCAACACTTCCTCTCCCTCTCATTCCTCTCAAACACACATACCCAAATCTTCAAACCCAACCTCTCCTTCTTATTCTTCTCCACCATAAACACCCACTCCATTCAACAATCTCCCAAAAACCCACAATCCCTTACTTCCTCCCTCCTACAATCTCAACCGCCGACATCCATTCCAAGTAGTTAAGGTAAAAACCTAATACCCTAATCTTTCTTCTTTCACTAATTTGTAGATTGAATCAATGGCGGACAAAGGAACTTCAAGGACTACCCAAGGCAAGAAAGCAATGAAGCGTGTACGCAAAGCTACACCACTATCTCCACCAACGGATCTTTCCGACATTGCCGAGCAATTTAGGGCTCCCTTCACAATCTACCATGATTGGGAGGGAGAGAGGTATTCTCGATTCTTGAAGATTGATATAATTGCTCATTACGAAGTGAATTGGAATGATATGAAAACCTTAGGGTTAGATGAGAGATTTCGTAGGGTATTGAAACATTTTGGTTGGGAATTCTATGCTGATCATACCATTGCTGCTAGGTTAGAGCTTGTGCGTGAATTTTATAGTACTCTGACAATAGCTGAGAATCGCAAGTCTTTTACTGCCCATTTATTCGATACTGAATTTACAGTTAAGAAAAACCATTTCAATAGGATTTGCCACCTTCAATCTGGGGGTAGTACCTTAGATTTTGAGCCTCGTAGCAAAGCACATAGAGAATGGGCTGAAATCACAGGGTTTGAATGCTATGAATCTGGTAATGCACCTAGTGTGCTCATTAAGGACCCCATACTTGCCCTATTGCACTGTTTCATGACTATCACCTTTAGCGGACAATGGGAGGAGAGTAAGGTATTTCGATCTCAGTTGTATGCTATCCATTTTTTTAGAGAGCAGGAACCATTTTGGACATTTGGAATAGTTTTAGATGTTTTTCAACGTATTATAGATGCTAAACAACCCAGTCGTTTGTATCTCGGTCATATTTTTTCTACTGTGGCAGCTAACCTTTTCCCTACTGAGTATGACGCCTTTGACACTGAGAACAAGGTTTATCCATGGGACCTGGACATCCGTAAGCTCACCGACTGCAAGCTCATTAAGAAGACCAAGAGCGGTAAAAAGGAAGTTGTGACGTATAAAGAATGAGAGGAACGCAAAGCTGTCCAGGAAAGTCTAAGGCAAAAAGGTCCAGCAATATAGGTAAATGATGATGACATTCGTGAATGTTTGAATGTAGTAGATTCACGTGTGCAAGGATTGGAAGGGGCTTTTGCTCGAATGGAGAAAGAACAACAAGTCTGCTTTGCTCAACAACAAGCCCACAAAGAATGGATGAGAGCATGGGCTACAAGCTTTGGTGCCAACTACATACCACCTCCTCCTCCTCCTCCTCAACAAGATTGACAAGGGAGCACTCCGTTTCCTTTTTCTTTTATTTTTGTTTTTCATTTGCCCATGTTCTTGTGTGCTTGTGTTTGTGTTGTGTTGTTTTGTTGCTATTGTGTTTAATACTTATGTTTTATATGTTTTTTTGTTTCCTTTGTTTTGTTGTGGAATATTTGTGTACCTGTGATATTTGTGCTTTTGTTTGCATGTTTTGAGACAAGTTTTTCTATATCTTTGGTGATCTGGTACGGAAGTGTTCCAATTTTGAGCTCTTCAGGGTTAGATCTCCTTGATGCTTCTCAATGTACTGGATCATCTAGATAAAACTATCTCAACTTTGCTTTCTTTTTATGTTTAGGTGCTTATTAGTATCTTGTTTGTTCACTTTGAGGACAAAGTGTCTTCTAAGTGTGGGGGAGGGTTCCATTGTGGAATCCATTGTGTTTAGGTCCTTCTTTAGGTTGTTTGTGCAAATTTAAGTTTTGGCATGAAATTTT
Source organism: Hypericum perforatum (assembly GCA_012979155.1). Lineage (NCBI taxonomy): Eukaryota > Viridiplantae > Streptophyta > Magnoliopsida > Malpighiales > Hypericaceae > Hypericum > Hypericum perforatum. The sequence continues at coordinate 7,604 of SOPF01027500.1, forward strand.
CAAAATTTGACCCCCCTCAACATTTTTAAGCTTGTTTTAGAAGATTGTCACGTTCTTAGTTAGGAACTTAGCTAGAGCTCAATGATTAAGAATTGGTAGATTTCTCTAACTCAGTTGTTTAGGTTAGTAGTATAGCTATGTATATTAGACTAGAGGGTTTATGTGTGAACCTTGTGAGGAAAATTAAGCCGAAGGAGGAGACAACAGTCTTCAATTATTCATGAGGGGCATTCTTGAGTCTGGTTGATTGAGGTATCCTGCTAGTACTTGTTGTCGTCTCGGTTACGTAGGAGCAAAGTGTAGGGGGCAAACTTTTTCCTTGACATTGAGCCTTGTACTTATTAGACAAAATCCCTTGTTTTGACCATTTGAGCTTAACTTCTTGTTGATTATCCTAGCCTAACCAAACTTAGCCTTCATTTCATCATTTCCCTTACCTTTGACTATCGAATTCTTGGACATGTTAGGGATGATGTAAATCGGGTTTAGTTTGTAGGTTGGTGTAAATATGGTTTGAATTTTTGGGACTTTGGTTATTAGAGTGGCTAAAACTGCGAAGCCTAGTGTTATGTGTTTTAATTTGTATTTTTGTGTATATAAATGTATTATAAAAAAAATGCAAAAGAAAAAAAGGTGAAAAAGAAAGAAAGAAAAAAAAAGTGAAAAGCAAGAAAAAAAGAAAAAAAAAGGTGATTTAAATTTGGCAAGTGTAGTGCTTCGCAGTAATTAGCATTTGGGGGAAATTGGGAAATTTGATCGAATTGTGCTTGGTGAGAATGTTTAGAATAGACGAGTGATTAGTTTTTGTAAAGCATGTCCTCGAATTTGGTAGTTGAGCTACTACATGATACCATCTCCCATATACCTTTGCCCAGTTACTACCCTTTTGTTATATTTGTCCCCCGATCATTAGCGATTATGCGACCTTGAGATGCAACTTAGTAGGACGTAGGATGCTTTGAAATATACTGGCCAATTATGCGAGAGATAGGTAGTTGACCACTTACAAATTGAGTGAGAAACTTTCCGAATCCTTGTAAGTTTAACCCTCTAGTATCTTTTACGTAGTTTTAATACTTTTCTAAACAATTGAGTAGGAGACGTTTACTATTTCTAATCTTGACGTTTTAGTTGATGAACTAGCTTGGAGTGGGGTGATCTTGTCATTTGAGCTTGGATATTTTGAGGGGGAGTTAAGTGGAGAATTTGACATGCCAAGTCTTTTGTTTGCTTGATTGTTTTCTTGTCTTTATTGTGTTTTGTGTTTTGAGTCTTTTGTTTTCGCTTGAGCATTGCTTGAGGACAAGCAATGATTCAAGTGTGAGGGTGTGATGAGTGTGAAAACACTCATCTTTTGTATGTATTTTTAGAGCCTTTTTGTCTTTGTTTCTTTTGCTAATGTTGGAAATGCATGGTATTAATGAGAATATCGTGCATTGTCCATTTTCGTGATGTCTTTTGAGTTTTATTGTGTTTTCCTTGGTTTCGTAGGTTTGGAGTGATAAATGGAGGTTTCGGATGCGCCAGGCTTCATCGAATGCAATCGGGCCGGCCGGGAAGGAAGGATAAACAACTATAGGCCGTGGGCTTTTGACGTGGATTGACCTCTGGTGACTAAAATACCGATAACTTTCGCATACGGCATCCAATGATCGTGGTGTTGGAAAGCAGACATCCAGGGCTACAACTTTGTCTCTTAGGGTCTTCGTCCATTTCGGAGTCTAAGATGGTCAAAAATCGTGTTCAAAGTTGGAGTCCCAATCTGGCGATTTTCCACCCGAGTGGGCCGAATTTGGAGGCAAAATTTGGGCCCAAGATGAGTGCCTTGGCCAAATTCCGTGGCTGCTACTTGAGGAAGAAGGAAGAGAATTGAGAAGACTTGAGACAATTTAGATATTTGGATTGAGTTAACTAGATTAAACTTAACTTTAACTTTGTTTTCCACTCATCCTTCATAATTGTAAACACTTGAAGATTGGCTTGAGAGCTTTGAAGAAGGAAAAAACTTGAAGAACACTTCATGAGCTTTCTCTCCTCTTAACTCTTTAATTATTTACATGCTTGTTTTACTTATGTTAAATAAAATGTTTAGTTTGTTAATAGCTATGTGTGAGTAGTTATTTTGTGGGATTGGTGCTTATATGATTTCTAAGTAGCTAATAATCTAGAGGGGGGAGAATTAATGATTAATATTGTGTTCTAATCAATAATCTTAATGCTTGGTTTTGCTTGATCACCATAACCATGATTATATTTGATTTAAATATCCGAGAGGAATTGAGATTGAATGATTGATTGATTAGATGATTAATGATCTTTTGATGAGAGATCTCATGAGAAATTAGTTATCTAAAGGGTTATGCTTATAATTGGTAATTGATAGGACTAAATGAGTTTTTGGAGGCGAGAGCACATCTAATTCATTGAAAACTTGTCAAGGATTGATTTAGACTATTTATAGCGAGAGCATGAATAAGTTGCCTTAGAAAAACTCGGATCACAATTGAACTTTGTAACCCCCTTGTATCATTATGTTATTTTGATTGTTATAAGTACCTAGCCCACTTTGCTTAATTTGTTAGAATCGTTATAATTCGTAGTCGTGACTTGTGCCTTTGATTGAAGTGCTTAAATTGTGATATGTGCTTTTGATTGAAGTGTATATTGTGTTTTGGAAATGGATTATGTCTCTCGTAGTTAGGTGTCAATTAGTTACACTTAGAGTTAAGAATCGTCATTGCCAATATCCAAACCATAGTCCTAAACTAGTAATGAAGTCGAGTTAGCGACCTATAACCAAGTCCTTGTGGGACGACATTCCCGTAGTTATCTTTATTGCAAGGAAGGAGACACATAGAAAACCTTCTCGTCAATTGGCGCCGTTGCCGGGGATTTGAGGAATAGACGTTGAGTTTAGCTTGAAAACTTGGATTAGGACATTGTTTTTCTTTGGTTACGTTACGTTGCTTGGGTACAACGAGTGTTTGCATGCCCTTAACTTGATCCATAATCACTCCTCCTTTGTTTCTTGACGCTGACATAGCTAGGATAGAGAGGTTGTTATGACGAGAAAGAAGAGCTAAGGAAAGGATGGAGAATCCAGCTCAACAAAGGGATGAGGCACCAAGAGATAACTTAGAGGATGAAGCTCCACGACGATCTTTGATGGATTATTCTAAGCCTACTTTGAAAGGGGCAAGATCGGGAGTTCAGAACCCACCTATACAAGCCAACAATTTTGAGATTAAGCCGGCTATGATTCAAATGCTCCAAAACTCAGTCCAATTCTTTGGTTTGCCGAGTGAGGATCCAAATAAACATATTTTGGATTTCTTGGAATTAGCCGATACCTTCAAGTATAATGGATTTTCAGAGGATGCTAAGTTGCTAAGATTATTTCCATTTATTTTGAGGAACAAGGCAAAGTTGTGGTATAAGCAGTTGGTAAAGACACCAATTGCTACTTGGGATGAGTTAGCGGATGCATTCATAGAGAAGTATTTCCCCTTTTCAAAGACTAAGCAACTCGTTAAGGAGATTAATAACTTCCAACAATTCGAGAATGAGTCTTTGAGTGAAGCTTGGGATCGGTTCAAGGAATTGCAAAGGAGTTGTCCACACCATTGTTTATCAGAGGAGTCTTTACTCCAAACCTTTTACTATGGTCTTGAACCAACTACAATGGGGACGGTGGATTCAGCTTCTAATGAAAACTTCTTGAGGAAGGACAAGGATGAAGCCTACTATGTCCTTGAAGAATTGTCAATTACAAACCGTTTAAGGCAAAAGGACAGAGGAAAGCAACCAGTTAGAGATCAAAAAGGAAAAATCAAACTTGGTTATGATGATAGTGTACAAGCTCAATTATCATTGTTGACGAAGAGAATGAATGAAATGAGCACAAGTAAAGTCAACACGGTTGAAACGTCAAGAACTTGTGAGATTTGTGGCAATGTTGGCCATGAGATGGATCAATGTGCAATGATGAATCCACCGATGGAGCAAGCATATTATGTTAGTGGCCAAGGCCAAGGAGCAAATAGGATGGGAAATAACCCGTATTCTTCCACTTATAATCCTGGATGGAGGAATCATCCCAACTTTTCGTGGAAAGGAGGAAATAGTGCGGATAATATGGCACTTGTTCCTGATAAAGGACTTCCTCTACGTGTACCGCAAGGAGCACCGCCTGGTTTTCAACCACGTGCTTACTTGACAGATCGAATGGGAGCTATGGAAGAGAAGTTTGAGAAAATGGATAAGTTTATGCAAGAAGTTGGTGGAGTTGTTAGCCAACAAGGACAGATCCTAAATGCTATAAATCAGCAAGGATCAAGGCAAAACAACTTGGAGCAAATTCTTAAGGGACAAGCTACTGCTATGCATAATATGGAAATGCAACCTGGAGAAATAGCAAAAGCAAGTTCCTACCGACAATTCGGTTCTCTTCCTAGTTTAACAGAAATGAATCCTCGAGGAAATGTGAATGCAATTTTCTTAAGAAGTGGACAGGATTTAGCTTCTCAAGAAGTGAATGAGAAGGCTAAGGAGAGTGAAGTGGTGACTCATAGCAAAGATAAGGAAGAAAAAGAAGTGTCGAGCGAGAAAGTTCCGCAAAAAGAAGTAGTTGCGGAAGAAGAAGTCTATGTGTCACCACCACCATATGTTTCTCCTCTACCCTATCCTCAAAGGGTTAAGAGGAAGAATGGGATGGACGATAAGTTTCTTTGATTTATGTCAAAAATGAAGAACGTCCAAATCAGCATCTATTTCTTAGAGATGCTTGATCAAGTTCCGCACTACACTAAATTTTTGAAAGAACTCATCACGAAAAAGCGAAAGTGGGATGATGGAGAGACGGTTGGACTCACTGCTAAGTGTAGCTCTCTCATCTCAAAGGCTCTCCCGACGAAGTTGCAAGATCCGGGGAGTTTTACTATCCCTTGCTTTATCGGAGCTATTGAATTTCCTAAGTGCCTATGTGATTTGGGGGCAAGCATTAATTTGATGCCTCTTTCTACATTCAAGAAACTAGATTTGTGCGAGGTGAAGAATACTTTGATGCTTCTCCAATTGGCCGATCAAACCATTAAGAAGCCATTTGGTGTTGTCGAGGATGTCCTCGTGAAGATTGATAAATTCATCTTTCCGGTGGACTTTGTGGCGCTAGATTTTGTAGAGGATAAAAGTTGTCCTCTAATTCTTGGAAGACCTTTCCTCAATACCGCGCGTGCTTTGGTAGATGTTCACGATAGTAAATTGGTACTTTGGGCAGGAGAGGAGAAAGTAGAATTCACGATGACAAAGGTCATGCGCCATCCTTTGGATGAAGGCACGTGCATGAAGATAGATGTTTTGGATGAGTGTGTCCGTGAAGTGGAGAAGGAGATCCTCTCAAGCATTGAGGATGTTTATGATGATGTAATTCCCAAGGAAGAAGAGGGGAATTTAGAAGAGTTTGAGGAGGAAGTTGATAACAAAGTCATCATGCGAGAGATGGAACTTAATTTGAAATATCGGACTCCACCTTCTATCATCAAGGCTCTTCTTTTGGAGTTGAAAGAGCTACCCTCTTATTTGAGGTATGCTTTCTTGAAAGAAGAAAGGACACTACCGATTATCATTTCCAACAAACTCTCGAAGGAGGAAGAGGATAAGGTGCTTAAGATCGTGAACAAGCAGATTAATGTCATGGCTTGGCAAATATCCAATATCAAAGGGATTAGTCCTAAGATAGTTATGCATCATATCCATATGGAAGAAGGAGCAAAGCCGAGGGTAGACCGGCAAAGGAGGTTGAACCCAAACATGAAAGAAGTGGTGAAGAAGGAGGTGATTAAGCTCCTTGAGGCAGGAATCATTTAT
>SOPF01027501.1:0-21007 GCA_012979155.1 Hypericum perforatum
GGAGGGCAATTTACTCTAATAAAAATGAGGAGACTCCATATCTATCATTTATACCAAAGAAAACCATATCACATCACGTTTCTGTCTTTCGAAGATTAGAGAATTAAAGGGGAGAACTCAATTATCAATATAAACTTCAAAAGAGAGATAGTGATTGGGCAGGTTGATGTGCTAACCATTGGACTTCAAATAATTCATTTGGAGGGTAATTATATTATTAAGAAAAAAATTTACATAAATACCTTAGGATTTCACGTTTTTACAATAGGATATTACGTTATTTCAAACAGGTTATTTATTCTCTGTGGTTTTCAAAATAAATCTGAGGTAAGTCTACCCTCCTTACAATCTTGAAATATCATCATTTTTTTACCTGATGTGACAAGCACGTGGTTGCTAAGTGGGATTAGTTAATGGTGACATGTAATCTCGTTAATTTTCAAAATAGTTCCAAACTACTTGACTGTTCAAAAGCATGAGCAACTATTAACTATAATCAATAAATATTAATTCATCTCCTTAAAAGAAAGGGAAACATGAAAATGTAAAAAACGAGCACCGTCATCTAGGGTTTAAGAAGAGGCAAGGATTTGGGGATTTCTATGCTATAATCTTCTTATTATTGTACAGTACAGTAAATTAGGGAATTAATCAAGTAGTAGGTTACCTGATTTTCCCTTTTGTTCTTGACACTAGAGGAATATTTTTAGCTTGTATTTACACTTGAGTTCTATGTTGTTGATTGAAGAGAAGAAGACGGGTCACCACGAGTGTGAGAGGAGAGAGAAGCTACTTAATATAGGGATTAAACATGTAATTAGCCACGTTACAAGTAAGTCATGACTAAATGTAACATACTATGATTATTATAGCACATGACTATGTCTAGCAATAATTATATAATACAACTAACTACTATCTAATAAATCATTGCATGAATTTTTTTATCAATATAAATAAAATTTAATTCAAATTCTATATATGAATAGAATATTGATGCAATGAATGAAAATAATATACTATGATTAATACAACAGATGACTATTTCTATCAATACTTATAAAAAACACAACTAACTACTATCTCTAGTAAAATTATTGTAGAAATTCTTATTTTTGATTTTTTAGAATAATTAGAAGGTCGATAAAATTATTACTTCACAAATAAATAACGACATGTAATATTAAAAAGTTTACAAGATGGAGATAATTATTTTGTCTTAAATAAATCACGAAAGTCCATCCAAGATGTGAGTTCTTCTATTATATTATTCATATATTGCATTTTATTAGTGATCAATTGCATCTTAAAGATAAAAATGTTAAGCTACTAGCAAATTTAAAGTGTCATAAATTGAGTGACTACAAAATTTAAAAAACTACATTCCTTACTAAAGTTATGCAAAGAGAAGAAGAGTTAACCAACCTTTGGAGAAAAAAAATTATTGATGGCCTACCTTTTATTTTGGGTGAAAAGGTAAAAAGATTAAAAATATATATATACTTAGTTCTCCTATTCGTTATGATATATTAACTTAAGGAGAACTAATTATATTACACAAAAGTATGAGTTGCAGATCTGTCACTATATAAAACTCTAAAATAATATTAAAAAATATTAAAAGCAAATAAAATAAGAATTTGGTTTTTTTTTGAGTTTGATACTTCTAAAACCAATCTACCTGCATGTTATTGTCCATGTAACACTCTTTTTATCTCTAAGAAATATTAAAAAAAGACATCTTATCAAAAGAAGTTTCCCCGGAGAATGATCTTTCACTCCGAATAAATATTTTCTCAACCTTTCTCATCACATAAAAAAGTGGATCATTTTTTTTTTAAATAACGATTGATTTAAGAAAATTACATGCTATAATATTATAAAAAAAGAGATCATTCCAGAATTAGTATCCATGCATTAGATGTAAATCCAAATTTACTTTCCAATTAATTGGCCATTATAGTTGATAGTTCTAAGTTTGAATTTGAATAATAAATCTGAACAGGTTGATTATATTTTTTATGCATCCTTTAACTCTAGCTCCAAAAGATTTTATGTGTATTGGCTAATTATAAAAAATATTATTAATTATAACTAACAGTATTAAAAATCTCAAAGATTTAAAAAGTATTTGACAAAATTACTCATGTCTATTGAAAAAAATTGCTCAACTTTTCTTCCACAAATAATTTAAAAAAGTATGTATGATTTATTTTATATTTAGCATTGACAAAAATAACATAAATTATCTATATTAAATATCCAAGATCTTTAAGGTGAGATCAAAGTAATCAAGATGAACTCAAGAAATTTTGCCTTAAGCAACAGGAGATAGACCATTCATTAGAGTTTCATCTCCAAACTATCTATCAAACCCAATAGCTATAGTTCTATCATGGTTTTAAAAATAATCTTGAGCTTACTAATTTTTTACATGTTTTAAAGCATATCACATCACACAAGTATTTAAAGTCATAATTCTATTTTTTGATACATTCTATATAAATAAAATTGTTCTAATCTGATATTGGCACATATTTTAATTACAATAAAATAGCATAGTACCAAAAAAAATTATATGACACTCACGAGAAATTATCTACAATAAATTATTCTAAAATGATCATTACTCAAAAAATAAATATTTTATTAACAACAATAATATGATAACAGAATTCTATGACACAACGAACAATCAAAATTATCGCAAAGTTTAACCCAATAAATTCATTTTACCGTTGTCACATTTTATTAGATCGGTTCCCAAATAAGCACTAACAAAATACATCTTAAATTACAAACTCGCTTCCACAACAAAAAAAAATTTGACGAATCTAAATTTTTTCAAAACATTGATTATGAAAATCCTGGATTCTTACAGCTTTGGTCTTGTATCCTTGAGAAAACTTCCAAGTGAGCTGCTTGAATATACTTGTACCAATCCTGCAAGTTACCTCGACCTGCAAAACTCTGCCTGGCAAAATATGCATATACCATTTCTGAGTCTATATTTTCCAATGCAACGTGGCGGCCGGAAATCCGACTTGCGATGATTTTAATTTTGCGCTTTAACAATGTCCCGATGCCTCAACAAATAATGAATCATATAATCAGGTTCCAATCCGGTCGAGATTCTCGGACACATTCTTCATTCTCGGTCGGACTTCGGGATCACCTTCCGTACAAGACAAGGCAACATGGAAGACAGCTAAAACCTCTTTCTTCGCGTGCACTTCACTGATCAACATCGGATCCACCATGTCCGAAAGCTGTTTCTCTTCCTCGAATCCCTTCCTTACCCACCTCACCAAATCAGGCACTTCAACCGAATTAGTTGAAGTGGTTGGCGATAGCTCTGGCGACTTCCCGGTGAGCAGCTCAAGCAATACGACCCCGAACGAGTACACGTCCCACTTCTGCGTGGGCCTGCTGCCGGGAACCCGAGCTTCCGGAGCGCGGTAGTTGTTGTTTTTCTCGGGCTGTGTTGGTTGCAGGTAGGGCAGTGCACCTCCGATGAACCCTCCTGACGAGGCCGGGTCACTTCCGGTGATGGTTATGAGGCGGTTGAGGCCGAAATCCGACACGAAAGGGTGGTACTCATTGTCCAGGAGGATGTTGGTTGGTTTGATGTCTCCATGGACGAATTTTCTTGGGCTGCATTCATGGAGATAGGCTAAGCCTCTTGCTGTTCCCTTGGCTATTCTCAGCCTTGTTGACCATGAAAGACTTGGAGTTGACTGGCCGCCTCTTCCTAAACAAAATAACGATGTGGATAACAGACAATTATATGGTGATCACGAGGTAATAATATGTTGATAGTTCCATGAAAATTCAATAAAGTTTAAGAATCGAGAAATAAATTTTCATAAGGTCGTTGAAATTTTAAAAAATGTAGAAATGTTATTGGTCGGACATACTAGTGATATTACTTAAAAGTTAACAAATTTCGAGCTGACAACCTTTCCATTGTAATACAACATAAGAGTAATTCGACCAGTTAGTTCATCCTTTCGTAAATGTTCCAGTAGGTGTTATGCTTCTGGGCTGCTAATTAATAGTATCATCTTCTTTTTGAAAAAAAAATAATCACCCTTTAATAACATGGCATTCGTAAAGTTTATATATTGGGTACCAAAAGAGAGCTTAAATCTATTACCATTTGATATCATCTGCTGACTCTAAAGCGCATGCTAGTTTAATCAACCACATACCTTTAATTATCGTATGTTTCTAGTAATTTGTAATTTAGGAATATCACATAATTGATAGTGATGGTTGTTGGAGAAATTACAACAACTCGTTAGTAACTCCTACAAATTTTAGCCAATGAAAACAGTGTATTGAAACTATAAAATTGGTTACATTGAGTTGTTGGACTCGTATATAGTTGAAATTTATTGTTTTTAAAATTTTAAGTTGCTCATATATGAAGTTATCACCGTTGATGATATACTAAATTAAACTCAATCCAAGTAGCCAGCTCCTATATGATATGGAAAAACTTTCTGCGACGTAAGCAAAAACATTCATTAGTTATTTTTATTATTTCACCCTGAAACGAAATCATTTCCCATCCAGCAAACGTGAAAATCTTTTTGCTTCAAAGAGAAACAATAAAGCAAAAAAAAAACATCTTTTTTGGTGACAAGAATAATTGGTGTCCCCCAATTGTCCACAAAAATATAAAAAAAAACCACGATGATACTTAACCAAAAAAAAATTAGTGAATGTGAATACCTTGTGTAAAGTTGTATCTTCTCTGATTCTTTTTTTTAATTATATCATTTCAAAGAAAAACTTTCTTTTTGGGTAAATACGTTAACTAAAAACTCTCAAAATAGTACCACAATAAGAAAAAATTTAAATGGGTAATCTTAAATAAATTAATTGTAGGAATATTTTTTGGGTGTCATTTTGTGATCGTAGTAAGGTTAAACTATGGAGCTAGCTATTCAGTGAAGTCATTGTCAGTCCAACCTTGGATAAAGGGTAGAAGTGAGACACCATGATGAAGTGGGGCATTTCAACATTATTTCATTTCAGTAAATGCTCACCTAATATGATAAATCATTGGCCATTTGCCTGACCTTTATAAGCTACTAATAAATAAGGATGATGAGGTGCAATACGCCGATATTTTAAAAATGTGGTCCAGATATCACGATAATTCGTATCGCGATCCAACACCCAACGGATCATGTTAACCAAAAGAGCCAGCGAGTAGTTGGTTGATATGGTCAATGTGATTGGATGAATCGATTCACATGGTTAGACTTACGAGTCTAAATTCAACTCACTATTCTAGAAAAAATATATAGTTTATTATATTAAAAACAATTTATTTATTATTTAAAATATTAATGTGAAAGTATATTTATTAACAAAATTATTTTACAAAGAACTCTGTAATCATCGATAAATAAGACTCGAAAAACACGACGCTATGCTCGTGGAGCCTATGGTAACACTTGCGGCTTGTAGCTCACTCGTCAACAATGAGGGATCTACCGTTCGATGAATAGCGTCATGCTCCATGTATTTGTCTAATGATGCCAAGAAGCACAGAAAGGTGTTTTGGTTTCTTTTTCATTTTTTGAGCAATGCGTTAGACATATTATTATTATTATTCCTGCTCGATGAATCTACCATAATATATAATTAGACTCTAGTAGTTGGATAAAATAAAAATGAACTTTAAGCAACAATTCCTCTCCCTTCTCTATTTATTGTTTTAAAATTAGTTATTAGCATAAGGTAATTTGGTGTAGTATTTATGTATTTTTTAAAAACAATTTATAAGTTGTAGTATTTTATGTGATAATTGCAAGATGGAAATAGAGTTAATTGTATGTTATTGTTAATTAGAGTACCAAGTTGTAACTAAATTATCCATAACTGTATATTTCAAGCTAACTAAATTATCTATAACTGCATATATCAGCCCTGATACACTTAACTCGTTATATTTTGCTATATATATTTAACAACAATATTCCGAATTATATAATTTTCATAGCCATGTATAAGTTTGAAATTGGTTAATTAATATGACTAATAATTTTGTATCAAGTACAGTGAGCCTCCTCCTATAGCCGTGTTCTTATCCGAAATTGAAAACTCAAAATTATTCCCTGTACTTGACCGTGTGTCCTTTTTTATGGCAAGTATAATTATTGTTTTCACATAATTGCATGATAATGTCCGAGTAACTTACAGAACATTCAGAGTGTATTATCAGACTAAAAATTATCGTATTTCAAATTTGTATCTAATTTATATATATAGGAATTTATTACGTATAAAAAACTAGAGTCCGCAAGACTAATATCATAATCTGTTCAAAGGGATCATACTCTAGCTCAATCCAATCAGTAGTGTGAAAAATCAACAATTTTTTTCTCGATTTCTAACTAATAAAGTTTCCAAACTTTTTTATAAACTTTACGCAAAAACAAACTGAAGCAAAGTATTTGGTGCGAAGGGACAATTTAGATGCCGACAAAATTTGAAATATCTTACAGTAATTAAACTATATCCGATTTAGGAAACCTCGTGTAAAGGAAGCATATGGTTGTCCGACCAGATAATCACACGTGGACTCCCTGCCTGATCTAACAACCGTGCACCTACCAATTTTCTAGTTTTCTGTAGAGTTAGTTCTCGCCGTCGATCAGTGTTCAAATTTCTCTTTCTCAACTTAATACGATATTAGAAGAATAGTTTAAGTCCGACAATGTCCAATTTTAATATAAAATTACAAATTCGTGAACTAGAGAGGCCATCAACTCTTATTTAAAAATGTTATTTTTTTTTAATTCTGAATCAAAAAAAATTCAAAATTAAGCCTGTGACAAAATAGAATATCTATTATTTATGCCCATCAAATATAATCACTGTCTCCATACGGAGAATTTACCTAATGCATCAGTCCTAGTTTAAGTTATCCTTCTATTAACTTCTATGATCCCATGAAATTTTCCAATAAGATGTGTAAAATTTGAGTTATTTTATTTTGGAAAGTAAAATATGTAGTATTATAATAATAATAAATTATACTATAAATACCAGGCTAAGACATGCACCCTGTGTTAACACAGTAAATTAATGTTATTGTGAGTGTTATTAGCGTTACTGTGAGTGGTTATTAATATTAACAACAGAACTTCAGCGGTCAGAGTTGTTATGAGTTTTTTTCCTTTGACTTCTCGTATTCTCGATTTAATCTAACACGCCAAATTCTTCACTATTTAAACTAACGGTCATTTAAAACTTACTTTTCAGAATTTTAAGTATTTATTTAGTATATCAAATCGATCGGACTAACCTCGAAGAGCGGTGGCCAGGTTGCCGTTGGAAACAAAGTCCGAAATGAGAAGCTTCTCGTCGGAAGCCCAATAGTAAGCCCTCAACCGCACCACATTGGGGTGCTTCACCTTCCCGATCGCCTGCACCTCCGCCACGAACTCCTTATACCTCTGCTCGCCGCCTCCGCCCTCCCCGAGCCGCCGCACCGCCACGGGGATCCCGTTCCCGAGAACCACCTTGTACACGATCCCCAGCCCGCTCTTCCCCAGCACGTACGCCGACGCACGCAAAAGCTCGTCCAGCTCGAAGCTGAACCCCTTGTCGATCGCCACTAGCTCACCGGATGACGATCCTCCCCTGTTGTTTCCTTCCGCTTCCTCCCTGTCGTCCGCCTCCATAGGCCCGGAGCAGAGGAGACAAATTAGGTTTGGTTTCAGCCTCGACGACCGGTCGTCTCCGAGTTGTTTCGTCCGGCCGGTGCAGCTGCAACCGTTCGAGTCGTCTTTTTTCTTCCAGTAGAAGTAAACCGCCACCAGCCCGACGAGGGCCACCCCGGCCGCATCCGCCACCGAGATCAGCACTATCAGGCCCGGGCTTAGACCCCGCTCCGGCGCCGGAGCTGGCGACGGCAACCCTCCCGCCGGCGTAGACGTGTCGGAGGAATTCTCGCAGGGGCGCTGGACGAGGGGGAACCCGCAGAGGAGCGGGTTACCGAGGAAGGCGGTCGGACCCTGGTTTGCGAACGATCCGGTCTGAGGGATCTCCCCGGTCAGGTTGTTTCCCCGGAGATCGAAGCTTACCGTCATCGGGAGGTTTCCGAGCGACCTTGGGATCCTTCCGGTTAGCGAGTTGTAGGAAAGATTCAACGTGCTGGAAAGCGACCGTAGCTCCCCCATGTCGTTGGGGATCATACCGGAGAACCGGTTCGAAGACAGATCGAGTTGAACCAAGTTATCGAGCTCCGGCCAGACCCCGGCCGGAATCTCGCCGGAGAAAGAGTTCCGAGCGAGCACCAACCGCTGCAGCTGCTTACATCCGTTGAGATTTCTAGGCAACTCCCCGGAGAGTGAGTTATAAGAGAGGTCCAAGTTCTGGAGGCGGGGGAGGGTACAAATGGAAGCCGGCAACTCGCCGGAGAGATTGTTCCCGTAGAGGAAGATACTATGAAGTGACGTGGCGTTGAAGAGGGCGGTGGGGATAGATCCAGCGAAATTGTTGCCGTGGAGGTTGAGACGGCGGAGGTAAAGGAGGGAGCCGAGCTCGGAGGGGATATATCCGGTGAGGGACTTTCCGGCAAGGGCGATGCCGACAACGCGGGGGTTGGTGGCGGAGGCTGTTATGTTCATGCAGGAAATGCCGGTCCAGTGACACGGGGTGGGGTCATTATCGTCCCAGTCGGAGAACGGGGACGAGGACGGGTTGGGTGACGTGGCCGCAGATTTTAGGGAGAGGAGGGCAAGGCCGTCGGGGGTTAGGGAGTGGGATAAAAGAGGAAGAAGGAAGAGGAGGAAGGTAAGAAAGGTTTTGATCATTGTTGTGAGTTTTTGCAAGTTTCGAGTTCGAATTCTCGAAACGAGGTTAGTTGGTGATTAAGGGGAGGAAGTGGAGGAGGTTGGAGAGTGGGTGGTCCGGCGTGGGAGGATTTATGAGAGAAAGAGACTTGTGGGAGAGGGGATTTTGATGGCTTTTTGGGCCCACTCATCTCCTCTACTTCCCGCCAACTCAGAGGAAAACACCGGAGAGGATTCGGGGGTTGGGGGATTTTTCTTTTCTTTATTTCCTGCAACATTCGGTTCATTTGTGGTGGGTTTTTAACATGTATATGAAATTCAGTGTGACGAAAACACATTAATTAATTGTTTAATGTTTAATTTATGTTTAAAATGGTAGAATTTTTGAAAAGTACCAAAACATATCAAATAATGTTTTAATATTATTGTGTTATCAGGAGTTTAAACTCGAAATATGTTAGTTAATCTAGAATATTTATGCATAAATGATAACGTATTTGACTATTTTTATTTTCAAGGAAGAACAAAAATATATTATTGGTGCAAATATTAGAATTAAAAAAATATGCGTAGCACATAATCAAGGATGTGATTTATTAGGATATATATAATATTAAGTGAGTAAATTGTTTATAAAGTAATTAGTAGAGACTAACACAGTGTAATTAGAATTTTAATAACATAGTGTTAAAGATTATGCAAGTCTAATTGTTGTTCTTAATTTGTTCTATCTTACTGTTTCATATGAAACTACACTTTGCTCCATATTTCTTTGGCCAAACATAGTGTTATAAAAAAACTCAATATTGTTGTCTGAGAAAAAAATGTGTCTTTTATAGTTTAGTTAATTGTATATCATGTAAACAGTAGACATTAGATAGTAGACACAAAATGCTTACTTGGTAAAAATAATGATTGATAGTAAAGTTGAAAACAAAACAAAAAAAAAGTACTATTTTTTTTAGAATTCAGAAGTACTAATTGAAACTTCCTATATAGAATTCGCCAAAAGAAAAGATTATACTAATTAAATGAGGGAGTAGAATAAACGCAACTATTTTGCATTCTCTTTTAGGTTTTTTTTTTTTAAGACATTCTCTTTTAGGATTTACTTCTTGAAGTATGCATTGTGGTCGTTGGTTTATTTTCTTAATTTGCTTTCTAAGCAATACACAATTTTATGCGTGGTTGGTTGATAGTGAATCATGCTTGTAATGCAATTTTGTTATCTTCTTCGCCCTTCACTTTTCCATGATTCACCGTTGAGTAATATAGGAAATCTTTTAATAATAATTCTTGCTTTAATATCTTTTAGGGAAAATTACCCTCAGACCCCTCGGGTTTGCGAAAATTCGTGTTTTAGCCCCCCTATTTTTTTTTATTATCATTCAACCCTTGAATCTTGTCAAAAGTGTATAATTTAGCCCTTGTCGCCGGAATCCGGCAATTTCTCCGGCGAAATGGCACCTAAGATTACACAAATACCCTTTGTCTTACAAAAATAATTTAAAAACCTTTTTTAAAAAAAAAACAGCCCCAATCTCCTCAATCTCTCTCTTCCACCCCTCGTCTTCCCAAAAATCCAATAACACAAACTTCCCAATCGCTCCCTCCGCCCACCCTAACCTCATCAACCTAGACACCGGCATCGACCTTCCTCGTCCTGGAGCTCTTTGCCGACTTCCACCCGTTCCTCCCCCTCCTCTCCCCGCTCATCCTCGGCCTTCTCCCCAATATCTTGCCCGCTCCTCTCCCTCCTCTCCCTGCTCATCCTCGGCCACCTCCTTGATCTTGCAGTCATCGGCGTCGTTAAGCTCCTTGTCTGCCGCGGCCGACCTCCCTACTACCCCTCAATGTCCCCCGCTATCTCTGCTGACCACTTCTCCTTCCCCAACGGCCACGCCTCCCGCGTCTTCTTTATCGCCTCTCTAGTTTCCCTCTCCTTGGCCTCTGTCCGGCCTGCCCTAGGAGCCACGAAACCACCACCATCTCTCGCTTCCTCGTATCCATCGTCGTGAGGCGAACCACGAAACCACCAACCCGTCCAGTCTAACGACCCACCAATCAAGCAAGCAAACAGATTTGTGAGAGGCGGAAGAGACGGGGGGAATTGGTGACCTCACAACCGGAGACCAGATAGATCGGTATGGGAACCGCCCTTGTGGGGTCGCCATTTCTTCTTCTTCTTCTTCTTCAGCTTGGAGGCGAGAAACCTTCTGCGTAAAGACGAAGCTTTGGTTGAATTTGCCGATCTTGGTCACGTTTTTTCTTCCTTATGTCAAAAGATGTTGGCTTTAATTTATCGAATTGATGTTTAATTATGGGTAATGCAGGACCTTTTTGTCTAATTTAAGAATTGGAAGAGGAAGAAGATTGAGAGAGAAGGGAGTTGTCCGATGAAGAAGAAGGTTGCTTTTTTTAAATGAGTTTAATTTGTTTTTTTAAGACAAGGGCATTTTAGTAATCTTAGGTGCCATTTCGCCAGAGAAATCGCCGGATTCCGGCGACAAGGGCTAAATTATACACTTTTGACAAAATTCAAGGGTTGAATGCTAATAAAAAAAATAGGGGGGCTAAAACACGAATTTTTGCAAACCCGAGGGGCCTGAGGGTAATTTTCCCTATCTTTTATATTTGTAAAACTAAATTCAAAATTTTTTGTAAGTGATTCTAAATTCCTTGTCGCTTGAAATAGTTCCATATAATGATAAGGTTATTGACGTCAAAGTATTATGGGAATTGCAATGGCCCACTCAAGTTTAAGGCTTTGGACTTAAAAAAAATGTTTAACGTTTTGGCCAATCCACAAATTTATGTTGGAGTTGCATTAAATACATTATTTTATTTATCAATTATATAAAATGAAATTGCCCGATGTTAAAAAGATGACACGTAGGCTCAAAATCCGAAACTCAAAATAGTATAAAGCTCCAAAGATTTAAACCCAATAGGTTAAATTTAAAATTTACCAAAAAAAATAGGAAAACGTACACATAGTTTACCTTGTAGTTTCACCGATTATCACGTCGGTACCATGTGATTTGCGAACCGTAAAATAGGTCTAATTTATTTCAATTTTTGTCATGGGTCGGTCCCGATCTCCGATCTGAATTTGTTTTGTGAAACGACGTCGTTCTATCTCTGATATGGCAGTCCACGGACTGATGATGTATTAGTAGGTAAAATATCAATTTTAATAGTAGATATTTTAATAATTTAAAAACAAACTATCCCCTCTCTCTTCCACATCCTCTCTCCTCCTCCCTCTTCCTCCTAGTCCGAACTCATCCTCCTCCTCCTATCCTCTCTCTTCCTCCTCTCTCCTCCTCCTCCCCGTGGCCTCCCTCTTCTTCCTCTTCCTC
Source organism: Hypericum perforatum (assembly GCA_012979155.1). Classification (NCBI taxonomy): domain Eukaryota; kingdom Viridiplantae; phylum Streptophyta; class Magnoliopsida; order Malpighiales; family Hypericaceae; genus Hypericum; species Hypericum perforatum. The sequence continues at coordinate 12,179 of SOPF01027501.1, forward strand.
CTCATCCCCTTCCTCTTCGTCCTCCTCCGACCTCGTCCTCCTACTCCTCCTCACCTCCTTCTCCGTCACCTCTCTCCTCCCTGTCCAAACACCATTTTTCTATATAATATCCCAAAATCTGTAAAGGGGATGGGGAGGAGAGAGTGGACAAGGAGGAGGAGGACGAGGTCGCACTAGAGGAAGAGGGAGGAGGAGGAAGAGGAGGAGGAGGGGAGAGGGGATAGGGTTTTTTGTAAATTATTAAAATATTTAGTACTAAAATAGATATTTTACCTATTAGCACGTGGACTGTCACGTCGGAGGTAGAATGACATCATTTTGTAGGAAAAAGTTAGACCGGAGATCGGGACTAACTCGTGACAAAAATTGGAATAAGTTGGACTTGTTTTACTGTTCGAAAATCACATGGTCGAAGTGATAATCGGTGAAACTATAGAGTATCTATGTGTACTTTTTGAAAAAAAAAAATATTAAAGATAAATTTATAGAGTATATGAAAAAAAAAATAACATTGCGTTCCAAACAAGTTTACTAGGGAAATGCCGTTAAAATTAACACATCATTAACAATGCCTAGCTCGTTAGAAACAGTAAAAAAGTTATTTGCACATTATTTCAAAATTTTGAGTTAAATATAAAACATCTAACATAGTATGTTAATTTTGTAATCTGTGAATACTCATATGATTCTTTATAATGACATAATAAAGTTCATATAAATTTTAGTTTGAAATAACGTATTTCAGTTTGATGAATTTCAATAGAAAAAATGTACTGAGATTAATGTAAATTTTATGTGCTATTTGATAATGATACTGAGGGTTCTTTAATCATATGATTCCCTATTACTTTTTTAAGGAGGAAGGACAATACTATAATAATGTATACTACTTTTAATCATGAAAACATGCTTAGAAGCTAACAAATGCACCCATCCAGAGACAAGGATCCAAAACATTCCATCTTGTATTATGTTTCCATTTTGTCGCTTCACAAAGTAGTTGAAAAGCTTTGCGTAAACACTATCATAAGGATTTTTAGCAAAAATTTATGCACCGGATCTAACTAACTGTATGAGTACTTTTATGTTCTAGCAAGTCATAATACTTAATTTATTACATTTTTTCATTGAAATTTAGGAAAGAGTTCATAATTAACTATATCAATACGAATATCATAAATTTCCGCCATTCACTATGGTCTTGAACGAGAACAAAACCAAACATGGACATTCCACCTCCGAAAATTTTACTATGATTATGACACAAACTTCAAATATTTTATGATTAAAATTTCATATTTTTTACTCATTAGGGGTGTCAAAAGATTTATCTTATCTTTACTCAACTATCTCGTATTGTTAATTGACTTGTGATGACCTTTTAAATTATTTCTACCTTTTATCATCATTACGAATCAAGGACGGCAAATTATCACTCGGTATTTAATGCAATAGTGTTCAACATAATTGCTACACATGCAATGACTTGAGATGAAAGATTTCAATTTTTTCTGTTTTTATTTTCGAGAGAGTAAATACGTTTGGTGGAAGTATAAAACCAGATCTTTTAAGATTAAAACTATTTTAATACCTCGAATAGGAAAAGAAGCTGCGACACCTAGGTGTCATGATCCAAAACGAGATTAAGGTATGTAATTAGAAAAAAACCACGTCAATCCTGAAACGGAATATATTGTCCTTCGCTTTAATTTAGTTATTTAGAATCTTTGGATCCATCTGCAAGCACTATTCAATTCCAACTACGCCGTTGGACTGTTTTTTTTCAAATTTATCACCCACCTACTACTAATGTTTTCTTGTTCTAACCAATCCAAAAAATTACATAATATTCTGACATTTCCAAGTAATGACCATCGGTTTAACTGCTACATTCATTATACTTATATGCCGAAACCATATCACATTATAACATTCACTAAATCAATTATCAAACACATCCAAAACCATATTAGATCCAAACATTAGCTGTTACAAGAGGACTCGCTTGGTCGATTGATGACCATGATTTTAACACCGCTACTCGTAGTCAATAATTAGTGGTCCATGGAAGATTTTTATGTTTAATCTAACTTTAAACTATTACTGAACTATAAATTAGCAACTACGGGATTCCACATTAAATTTAAGAAGGCAAGGTAGAGGAATACAATTGCCACCCGACAATAAAATCCATGACATATAACTGTGGCGCAAGTAGTACGTTGAAAGGCAATTTCTTTCCCAAGTTTAGCTTCCGGAAGTACATCCGTAACACAGATGAAAAGTTTTGAGCCACAGAAATCTAATGAACACTGTGCTTGCTCATCAGGTACAACCACAAAGTAAAAGAACCTCAACCTCGTGGAGCTTGTTGAAAGTTGAACGGCTCAGCTCAAGCGCCCGTCACTTCGACCATCTCATGTTCCACCGTACTGGGTGTGACTGGATAATATTCGTAGTGGAGTTCTCCGACATCGTCACCCGACATCTTCTTCCAACCGTTCGGACCAACATAGTAAACTGGTTTCAAGAACAAGTTATATCAGAATTGTGCACACAAGTAGGTGAATGCAGATTACATAAAGATGCGAAGAGAACATACCACTAGCAACACCTCCACTTGCACCGTCACGGAATGTGGCATGATATATCGCTCTTCTAGCCAGCTCTGCAGCCTCCTCAATCGACAGATCATAGCGGTACCTAGAGTTGATCACATCAACAGTTACGTTCCTTAGTTTGTACGAGTACTTTTGTTTCACTAATTTGCAGCTTACGCCGCAGTATCGAAAACATGAAGAAGCAGCATGGTAGGGTATCCCGAAATCATCAAAAGAAGACTATAGAAACAAGATGACTCACCCACTATCCAAAACACCATAAGCATAAGGAGAACCAGAACCTACAGAGAATCTATTTCCTTTCAGCCTTCCACCTTCACTGTCAACATAGTATAGTCCTGGACCCTGAATTAAAGAGAGACGAAAAAAGAGCTAAGAACAGAGGCATTTAGAAAGACGTGACAAAAAAAGTGTCAAGTTTCAATACCGTTTCATCCCATCCAGCAATCATGGTGCCAACTGATAGACCCATTCCACGGTACGAGTACAATATGTTTGCTAGAAGTTTTGATGCCCCGGTGACAGAAATTCTACGCTTGTTTGCCAATTCATGGAGACGGCACTAATTCACGACAAAATAACATATCAGCCACTGAATATGACAAAAATACAACAGAAGCACAACGTGACCTCCAGGACTACAATACCCATGAAGACAAAGGGAATAAAATGCATATTCAATTCACACCTAACAAGACATAACAAGCCAAAGGCTAACAAAAAAATTCACTATCTCAATTTCAACATAACGCATAGCTGAACTACGAGTTGATATAACTTTGAACAGTTGTTCATGCTGTACGTACAGAACATGGGTTCTATCATTACCTCAATATCACATGCCAGAATAAAATGAACCGATGTGACTGAATAGCAAATAAAATAGAATATGAACTAGCTATTTACACCTATTGGAATGCTGTTTCCTTGTCTACAATAGGAAGTTTAGCTTCCTAATTATTGAGCTTTTAAGATGCAACGGCCAATGTTGAAGTCTAGTCTCCAAGGCTTAAAAAGATTACACAAAAAATTGGGAAGGCAACAACCCTCATCCTTCTGGCCTATAAGTCTATAACCGAAGACATCATGATACAATACCCACTCAAGTGGGACACAACTTAAAGGAAACAGTCAAGTCCACCGGTCATCTTTGTTAATGCTAATATGATAAAATAATATCACTTTTTCAAGATTTTAATCATGTAATTAGCAAGACTTTCCTACTGACAATTTAATTGCTCTGTTTCTAAATGTGCAACTAAACTCAATTTAAAAAGTAAAGAATCTGCATATAAGCAATACAGATAATAAAATTCAAACAGCCAATAATTGAAATTCACGAGGGGATTACCAATTGCCAAAATTCATCAACTATCCAGGATACAGCAACATCATAATTGAAACTATCTCTATGAACAACAGTTCTTTAATGGTAGCAACACTGAACATTAACTGATTTTTGGAAAATAACAGGAGGCATAGACCAACTGTATGAACACGATTCAAACAAATTACCTTAATACCTAGATTCCTGTGCCAGAACTGGCAGTCAGCAGCTCCTCCAGCCATGGTACCAAGCATGTAGGGGTTAATTTCAATGATCTTTTTCACTGACTGAGATGCTGTAAGAGAAAAAATATATATCAACACCACAGCTGTCAAAGGATAATAATGACTAATGTAATGTGAATGACAGAAGCTATAAAATCACCAACACCGCATTATAATGACAAAAAAAGATAGGGACACAGTAAACATACAAATATAGCCTCCCATGCTGGCTCGAGAATCAGCAGCCACTATTACACCCTCCTGGAAGATGAAAGCTAGTGTTGTTGTCCCCTTAGCAGGCTTGACCATTTGTACAGCATCCTTCACAAACCCATCAAACTGATACAAAACGAAAACACACATAATCAGCTCTTGGCCATTACAAGTCTCCTCAACTGAAAGAAAAACAATATTACAACAATAAATCACTCGAACAGCTGTAAACGGCACACAGATGCACCACTAGATCCCATCCCAGATACACAACCCGGAGATATGACCAAAAAGCGTAAGAACACTGTGACGCAATAAGTACATGCGACCATGTTCCAGAAAAGACAATTAGGGATTCCCTTTGTTATGTAACAACATAGGTTAATCTTCAACTGGCCCGGAATGACTTACATGAGCAACCTAGACAAAACTGCCCGAAAAAGGGACCATGTCGCAGAAAAGGGGACAGTTGGGGATTCCCTTTTGTCCAACAACAAATGTTAACCTTCAACTGACCCGACACAGCTTACAGAGCAAGCTACAAGAAACTGCCCGTAAACATAACCCTCGAAACGAGAAGACAGCAGAACTTTTTCTGCAAATTTCTGTAGGGAAACAGACCTAATTCGAAAGGGAAACCCTAGTTCTAGAACACGAACTGGACCCGTAATGCCAGTGGCCAGCAAATCCCAAATTATCATCCTTGTGTGCGCCCGTAACATAATTAAACAAGTCCGTCCCAATCAAAACAAAGCTACTAAACCCTAAAAAAGGGGGGGAAAGAAATCACTCACATCAGAGGCGTTGGCGAGCTGAAATGACGGCGAATCAGAAAACCCAAGCCGACCCAGATCACCGGCCGGCCGGAACATCTGCGAGGTATTCTCGAGGCCGCTCGTGTCAAGCTTCATTCTCTGTAAAACAAGCGACCAAAAAAAACCCTAAATTAGAGAAAGAAAAAAACCTTCGCAAGTTACAGTTAGAGACCTAAGTTGCGTGGGGTTCGAGACAGGGAATCGGAAGGAGAAGGATCAAAGTACCTTGAAAACCCTAAAGCAGACCGGAAAGAGCTTTTTTTTTTCAAAATTCGACCGAAGGGAGATCAGAAGACAAGAGAGATTTGATTGAAAGGGAGGATCGATTTAATTAGATTTTTATAAGTAAAATTCACATTTCTTGTGCTGCGGGCAAGTAAACCCACTGTTTGGGCCGAGCTTTTTTAATTGGGCCGTTTTGGGCTTCACCATTTTGATTACCTGACTCAAGCTATACTTGATTTTGGGCCATAGCTCTCAGAAGCTAATTAGTGTCCACCCTCGGACACGGGTCCTATTTCGAGACGAGATTATCTCATATATTTGGGTTAATTACCCTCAGGTCCCTATACCATTGACGATTTTATAATAGAGTCCCTGTGTAATTTGAATAAGATATAAGATCCCCGCTTTATAACGAAATATTGTTATAAGGTCCCTGGCTGAACCCTCGCTGGCATCATCAAATTTTTTTCATTTTTTTAACACTGAATTGACCAAAATACCCTTAGGCTAAAAAATTTTTAAAAAAAGTCTTAACCCAAAGTCAAACTCATCCTCATCCTCACCCTCGCCCTAAAATTTTCAACAAAAATAAAATCGAAGCTTCAACTATATAAAACAACTTTCTTCTTCTCCTTCCTATCCTCGAAATCCACCTTCTCCTTATCATCATCATCCTTCACCGGTGTTGGGGAGGGTGGCGGTGAAGCAACAGGTTTCTTTCGGGCATGAAACCTAAATTCTGATCGATTAGAAACAAGAAACTCAATCGATTAAAATCAAGAACTCAGTCTCCCTCTTCCCCTTATTTCTGGGCTCCGACGATGAAGAACGGGCTCAAGGTTTTTGATTTCAACAAAGAGGACGAGCTCCCAGAGATCACTGCTGGCAAGTCCCTCGCCAAGTTCTAAAGTACGAGCTCCCCTCTGATTTAATCTTCGTAATCGCCCACTTCTTCGTTTACCCATCGATTAGGATATCAGAGCAACTAAGGTCTCGACGGGGGAGGAGCGAGTTGGGTTGGACAAGTCCATGTCGGGTTCAAAGAGGGTCGTTGTAGTTAGGCTCAAGTTCCTCCGATAAATAGTTGTCCTCTGGTCTGACGCCACCGCTCCAGTCGTCGGTCGTCAGTGCCCTGGCCGCCGCCGCCTGGTTTGTGGTTTGCCAATTTTTTCCCTTTCAATTGAGGGTTTTGACCATCTGAGGCCGATCGAGAAGACTATGAGTAGAGATGTTCACAAGCGTGGAGTGAATATTTGGGTCCTTTTTTTTGTTTTTTTTTTTGCCTAAGGGTATTTTTGTCAATTTAGTGTTAAAAAATGAAAAATAATTGATGATGTCAGCGAGGGTTCAGCCAGGGACCTTATAACAATATTTCGTTATAAAGCGGGGGTCTTATATCTTATTCAAATTACACAGGAACCCTATTACAAAATCGTCAATAGTACAAGGACCTGAGGATAATTAACCCCATATATTTTGTTCTCAAAATCTTGTATATCTGTCAATTTCCAATATGGTTGGGTTCGTACTTTTTAAAGAGCATTGTTGGGTATTGTCCTCTAAAATATGTGCTTAGAAATTATAAGGGATAATTTCTCTCAGGCCCCTCGGGTTTGCAAAAATTAGTGATTCAGCCTCTCTAGTTTTTTTATTATTTAGCCTCTTTAGTTTGTGAAAATGGTATTATTTAACCCCTGTTGTCGCAATTAGCTCTTTTCTCCGGCGAAAATAGACCTAAGATTACTAAAATACTCTTTTCCTTTAACAAGTAAAAAAATAAATTGAAAGAACATCGTAATTTGTATTGAGCTGAAATTTTTCATAAAGCATCCTAAAAACATACATGATTTACATAAAATATTTCAGAAATTTTGGAGGCACAGAAGTATTTTTTTTATTTTCCAATGTGCCAATATTTTATAAAATCATATAAAATAGAAAATTTGTCTAATTTGGTTGAAACTTGTCCCATGTGTCTTTAAGCATCTTTAATGAATTTAGAAATCAAAAAGTCTAGATTCTCACGAGCCAATTTTGAAAAAGTCTGGGGATACAAAAAATATAGAGTTTTAATTTATTTTTTTACTAAAGATGGAGTCTTTAGTAAAGATGCTTAAGGACATATAGAACATGTTTTATGTCCTAAATTCACTAAATATGCTTAAGAACAGATGGGATAAGTTTCAGCCCAATTAGACAAAATTTCTATTTTATATAATTTTACAAAATTTTGGCACGTTGAAAAATAAAAAAAAATACTTTTGTGCCTCCAAAATTTCTGAAATATTTTACGTAAATCATGTATATTTTTAGGATGCTTCATGAAAAATTTTAGCTCAATACGAATTATTATTGTATTTCAATTTATTTTTTTACTTTTTAAAGGAAAATGGTATTTTAGTAATCTTAGGTCCATTTTCGCCGGAGAAAAGAGCTGATTCTGGCAATAGGGGTTAAATAATATCCTTTTCACAAACTAGAGGGGCTAAATAATAAAAAAAAAATCTAGAGGGACTGAATCACTAATTTTCGCAATCATAAAAGATGCATTCATAATTTTGTTCAATCAGAAGTTTCAAATTTCAATTTAAAAGATAACAATATTAAATTTCTATTTTAGAGGGCAGTCGGTAATGATTTGCGGGAAAATAGAGGATGTCATTCATAGCTCTGGTTAATCGTTATGTTAATTCAAGACCGTGTGCCATACGCTTTTCACATGGATTGAGGTTCCGTAGTTATTTTACCATTCCCAGATTTTGGTTCCCAAGGTTTATACTAAAGTTAAAAGGCAGTCATATAAATGCCAATATGGATGTCATGCACGATGAGGATAAGGCTTAGGTTGGATTGGGAGAAGATTTTGTGGGGACTAGTTATTAGTCCCCGTATGGGGACTAAAGGAAGGAAGTTGATTAAAAAAGGTGATTTGGTAAAATCCTATTGATTTCTCTCTCTCCAATATCTCGGTAACCACCATCCTTTTTTGAATTATTTCTCCATTAATTATCCTTCAACCTAATTAGCAATTAATTACCTCCCACCTAATTAGCAATTTAATTCTCTCAATAGTTAACTTCCCACAAAACACTAAATTCTTTCTAATTCTTTCTACCTACTGTCCTCCCTCCGACTTTCCTCCCTTTACGCAAAAAAAATATGAATGTCCATGACGCTGCAAATCTGGAAGGTAAGTCGACGTCGATGATGTTCTGGTCATCATGTCGTTGGTTTGTTGATTGATGACTTACTGGTTAACTGGTTTGTTGATTGCTATTCCGATAAACAGGTTTACGTGATGGTTTCTTGTAAAATATTTTACTGGTTTATTGATTTGCGAATTTTTAGTTTTACTGATTCACTGGTTTATCGTTTGCAGATGATGTTCCGATCAATGAAGCCTT
>SOPF01027501.1:21017-81592 GCA_012979155.1 Hypericum perforatum
CCTCTGCCGTTGATGTTTTGATGAACGAGTCAACAAATCTGGAAGGTACACTAATCTTTTTCCGTCAACGAGTCGTTTGTCTGTTGTTTAATGGTTTTCTATTTATTGTTTATTTGTTTATTGGTTTTCTATTTATTGTTTATTTGTTTATTGGTTTTCTGGTTTTAGTATTTATTGGTTTAGTAATTTGCTAGTTTAATGATTTCCTGGTTTATTGGTTTCCTGGTTTTTTGATTCATTAGTTTTTTCTATTTTTCGTTTTAATAATTCACACCGGTTTTATATTCTTCTCATTTATTGGTTTGCTGGTTTATTGGTTTGCTGTTTTATTGGTTCATTGGTTTATTCGATTTCTAGTTTTAATAAATAATTCACACTGGTTTTATATTCGTCTCATTTATTGGATTGATGGTTTATTGGTTCATTGGTTTACTCGTTTTCTCCTACAGTTTTTGGAGAAACGCTCGAAGAATTGGAGAATAGAGAGAATTGGAAAAACATATAATTTAGGACCAAGCATGAAGTTCACAACTTCTACGAATTGTATTCAATTCGGAAGGGTTTTCAAATGCGCAAAGATTATTCCAAAAAGCTGAAGATAAATGGAGAAACACTTGAACAAGTGCGCTATATTCGAATCCTTTGCAACAAGGAAGGTTCTCGTGTTCAAAGCAACCAACCAAAGATGAAAGATTTTTTGGAAACAAGGCTAGGGTGTCCAGCTAGAATTTTTTTCCACTATTCATTCGATAGAGGTGTTTTCTACTTGCAAGACTGGATAGTTGAACATAACCATGAATTGGTTCCTGCAGATTTAACATATTTACTAAAGAGCAACAGGAAAATGAATGCATTCTAGAAACAAATTGCCATACTGCACAATGATGCCGGTATGAGGAACAAATCTTCGTACAACGTTATGATGAAAACATCTGGGGGTGTTGATAATCTTGGCTTTCTGAAAATGGATTTGAAGAATTTTTTGGGTAGACAACATCAAAGGTCAATGCAAAAGGGAGAAGCGACAGCTCTGCAAAAATATTTCAAGGATGAGGCATTTCGCAACCCATCATTTTTTTACGAGGTGCAAGTTGATGAACAAATTACGAACATCTTTTGGGCAGACCAAAAAATGAGGTTGGACTACCAACTATTTGGTGATGCAATCATCTTTGACACTACATATCGGACGAACAACAACTATCGACCATTAGGTAATTGATCTACTTGTGATTTTATCAAATTAGATTGGATTACATCAATATTAACAAAGGTTATCTTATTTTTCTAATGGTTGTTGCAGGTATATTTGTAGGATTCAACAATCACCGAGAGACATGCATATTTGGTGCAGCTCTAATGTATGATGAGACTACTGAATCTTTTGAATGGCTATTCAAGACATTCTTAAGCTGCATGATGAATAAGGCACCAGAAATAATATTCACAGACCAAGCACAGGCAATTGCTAGTGCAGTAGAATCTCAATTAACTGGTATTTTTCTCACATAAGTAAATTAAACTATTATTGGTTTTTTTATTTATTGGTTTATTGGTTTATTGGTTTACTGGTTTATTGGTTAAATATTTATTGGTTTAAAGGTTTATCGGTTTGTTAGTTTATTGGTTTGCTGAGTTATTGGTTTATTGCATAGGTACATACCATGCTCTTTGTACATGGCATATTTTGGAGAATGCGAAGAAAAGACTTAGCCAACTATATACATCTGAAGTATCTGACACCTTCAGGAGAATGATTTATGACGTGTATAGTGAGGAAGAGTTCGACTTGTCATGGAAAGCGATGATTGAAGAGTTTTTTTCCCCTGACGGGCATGATTGGCTGGATTGGATTCATAGTTTTCGGAAAAAGTGGTCATCCGCATGGGTTCGTCAACACTTCACTGCTGGAATGGTAACAACTCAATTGGCAGAATCTTGTAACGCTAATGTGAAACGGTACTTACAGCCAGACTACAACTTGGTTGAGTTCTTTACTCATTTCAACAATATGGTGAATAACACCAGAAATAATGAAAGGCAATCAGATTATGATAACAAGGTTAAGTTGTCTCTTAACAAGCATAAGACTTGTCCATTGGTGACATGCGAGGTGTACACGCACAAGGTTTTTGCAAAGTTTCAAAAACAATATGAAGAATCACTGTCATACTTAATTGAAGAAGAATTTGATGCAAATCACGTGCAAGGTACTAAATATTTAGGATACTACTTTTTTAATTATATGATTTACTGGTGTATTGGTATACTGGTTGATTGGTTTATTGGTTAATTGGCTTACTGGTTTACTGCTTCACCGGTTAACTGGTTTACTGGTTAACTGGTTTATTGGTTTATTAATTTACTGGTTTTATGGTTTAACTAAAGTTATTTAAAATTGTAGGTGGCCCTATTCACTATCGTGTTTTCAAGAAGGGTGCTGGTACTACTGTGCTTGACACAAGACTGATGGACGTTGAGAAGAGCAAAACATTGCTTACATGTTCGTGCCGGATGTACGAAACTCTTGGCATACTTTGCAGACATATAATGAAGGTTATGATAACTTTGAGTAGCTTTCCTGACGGAGTTAATTTAGGTACTTTACCCGATCATTATATCTTAAGGAGGTGGACAAAAAAAGCCAAAGAGGGATTGGGTATATCTATCGACAAAACGACGAAGAATAGCAATTTCACACAACACTATCAATATTTGACATATAAGATGAATTACTTAGCTACTCTCGTATCTTTGGATTGGGAAAGTGTGAAAGAAGTTGACGAAATTCTGAACAAATTGATAACTCGCTATTCACGAACATCAACATCAGGTAACAACATTCTTCTTTACTGCTAAATCTTCATTTTTCTTGTTATGCATTTCTATCGAAATACCTTTCTTGAATTTAAGGTGATCCATTCCAACAAGACAAACCAGACGACGACGACGGTAGAGGAAAACAATCCATGCAGAAGTCATTTGGGAAGACGATCAAAAAACGTCCGAATCCTAACAAGTCCAGGCAGAGAATAAAGAGTGCAAATGAAAAAGGGCGTGAAAAAGCAAGGAAAAAGTACGACAGTGAAACAAAGAAGCAATGGAAAGATGCAACAGATAGCAGCACATCTGTTGTACACATAGATTTGAACAAGATGCCAGAATAAAAATGATTTTTAGCCTTGTGTTTTGTTAAGACATGTACGTTTTTACTACAAACCAGCAATTGCTAGTGCACTCGAATCCCAATTTGATACCACTTTGTTCAGATTTGCTATTTATTCCATTTTTTGTTATTGGTTTAATTTACTGCATTATTAGTTTGTTTTGCTGAGTAAACCAACTAACCAGTAAACCAATTAACCAGTAAATTAAAATTGCCTATCTTAAGTCAAGTTTGGGATAAAATTGATTTTTAACATTGTGTTTTGTTAAGACATGTACGTTTTTACTACAAACCAGTAATTGCTAGTGCACTCGAATCCCAATTTAATACCATTTTGTTCAGATTTGCTATTTGTTCCATTTTTTGTTATTGGTTTAATTTACTGCATTATTGGTTTGTTTTGCCGAGTAAACCAACAAACCAGTAAACCAATTAACCAATAAATAAAAATTGCCTATCTTAAGTCAAGTTTGGAATAAAATTGATTTTTAACATTGTGCGCTTTTAAATAAAAATTGCCTGTCTTAAGTAAAGTTTAGAATAACATTGATTTTTAACATTGTGACTAAATCAACAAACCATTAAACCATTTAACCAGAGAACCGATTAATAAGTAAACCAACAAACTATGTTTAAGTAATCGTACACAGATGTTCCAGATATTAAACGTGTCCAAAACTGACCACTATAAGGTCCGAAACTAGGAATAAAAATCAGTCCAAGACATCTATTTTTTCTTCTTCAGTTTCTTCTTTTCCTTCGTCGCCAGAGTCTTCTTTTCTATCGCCGCCTTTGTCGATTTAGGAAGTTTGTCCCACCACTTCAAACCCTTACGCACCAATTCGGGCAGTACCAAATTGTTTGGATGTATAACAATATCACGGCAAATATCGGGCCTCAATGCTTCCACCGTGTCAGTCCATCCAAACTTCTGTAAGTTGTCCGCCGCCCAATCAAAAGAATAACATTTCACAAACATGGAAGCGAATACTCCACAACTAAAATTATCCACTTGTTTTGGACATGTCTCCAAAATCTTCCATTTGTAATCACTGATATCCAGATCCATATATTCATGGACAAAGGGAGATAGAAATGTCTGAATGCATGCACCTCTGTACCTCAAATTTGCAAGCGTCTCCTTCCCAATGTTCTTCCAACTGTCGACTATACAACATACCTTGGAAGTTAAATCAACGACATACACAGTAAAGTGTTGGTTATCGCAATGAGGCACCATCAACTGCATGGATGAATATATAGATTTTATAAGTATAAGAAGCATCATATTAAAACCAACAACTGGACATCTAATGTATTTCTTAACACTTACGTAGGGGATTTCTTTTATGTATGGCATGACATAAGGGTATTGCTCTTCGACTGCTTTTAGTGATTGTGCAGCAATTCCGGACCAAAATTCCCTGTTGTGTTGTGTCGACAACTCTGGCTCTTCCAAACTCAACATCATGTGCTGTAAACCAGTAAACCAGTAAATTGATAAACCAATAAATCGATAACCAGTAAACCAGAAAACCAATAAACCAATAAAATCAGAAACCAGTAAACCAGTAAATTAAAAACCAATAAACCAATATCAACACCAGCAAAACACAAGAAGGATACTTACTCCAGTTTGTCCTGAGAATATAATTCGATCAACAGTTAAATTGCTGTTGTGAACTTATCTAGCTTTTGCCCTGGCATAAAATTCTGGCACTATCGAAGAAACCCACTGTCTTGGATGAAGGGTTACCGCATCTTCTCGTGTCAGATATGATGTTTTATCAAACACAAGAAGCTCCCCACTGCAATATAAACAAATGTAAAGTGACAATAAATATTATCATCTTCGAGAAAGTTAAAAGAATAAATGCAATAGTATGTGACCGACTAACTTACGGTCGATCTTTTCCAATCTTAGTGTCCATGGCATAATTGAGAACGATATTCTTCTGATCCAAGGTCATTGATTCAAAACACATTCGTGCCGCTTCAGATTTCTCAATCATGACTATCCAATCACGATGATTTTCTCTCGGAGGTGCAGACACAAAACTAGGGGGCGTTGATCGGATATTTTGAAATCGGGATCTTCAATAACCTCTTTAGCCTTCTTCCTTTTCGAATATTTCTTTTGGGGTTCCATCATCTGGTAAGGTGTCCTAGTCTGAGGACCTCCTCTGACCGTCCGTGCTGGCCTTGCACCAGGAAGCTCTTCTGCTATTTCCGCAGTACTGTCGCGGACCATTTTTGCAAGCTTTGATTCATGAGCTGATTTGACCACCTCATCCACAACTCGGTTGACTTCCTCAATAAATTGTGTATCATCCCATGGAGTACACATTTCCACATCTTCAGTCGTTGTTTTACCCTTCTTATTTGTAGGCTCGACTTTGTCTTCATCAACAGATAAAGGCACCTTCCGCTTTGATTCGGACCGAACCTGTAAAAACAAGGGTATCGCATCAGTTTGCTGGTGAGATAATACAGGAAACAGTAACAATTTTCCAAAAAATATGTTATAAAAGCATATGGTAAATTACATGTTGCTCTGTTGCATCATCATCTTTCACCTCATCAACCTCGGGAACTAGATCTCCCAAAGGATTTGCCCCATCCACATTTTGTTGTTGATGATCACCATGCATGACCTCTACAACCTGAGGATCATTAAAATTTCCCTAAGCAACAACCAGTGGCACAACCCATCAAGTCAGTAAAGTAACATTAAAAATCAAAATCGCAGCTAACTAAACAGCATGTCAAAATGGCAAACCAACAAGTTAGAACAAATGTCACCAAAAAATATTAACATACGCGTTTGTCCAAATTACATGTACCTCTATTGCATCATCATCTTTCGGCTCATCAACATCAGGAACTATATCTCCTAAGGAATTACCGTCTGCAACATCGACCCCGTGTATGCCCTCTTCCACCTCAGGGTCCAAATCATTTCCCTAAATCCCAACCAGTAAACAATCAAATTATTAAACAAGTAAACCAGTGAACCAGTAAACTAACAAAATAATAAACCAATAAAAACAGCAAACCAAAAACCAACAAACCATTAAATCAGTAAACAAGAAAAGCAGTAAACCACTAAACAATGAACAATGAGCTGAATATTCTTACATCGTCTAACTTTTCATCCTCCTCGTTGTCTTGTTCTTTGACATCATCAGGGTCCCCTTCAGATTTCTCCTCTACGGACTTTTTCTTTTCTACAATTCGGCTTTTCAGAACCTCAATTTTATTGTCCACAGCTTCACGCAACTTGTGAAGCTTCTCGATTTTCTTCTCCACATCTTCACGCTCCGAGTGAAGCGTGTAGAACTTTTCATAAAGTTGCAAAAGCCAACCATATTATACAATTAGAAATAATCACGAATACATTATGATTAAGGTTCATAATTTACTACCTGTTCCAACGACATGTTGTGATACCGATCACTGCTCTTCATCCTCTTGAAAAGTAACTTTGCCGCAGCGGATGGCACGTTTCTTGTCTCTGGGCTACAAGATATATTAATGGAATTACTCAACAACGCATGGCAATTTCCCCCAATCTTGATATGCGTCCCACGTTTCAATGCATCTGACACCCTTCCGAACTCAGCATTAGTCTGTGCTGCAATATGTTCCATCCAATAATAATTTCGGGCTTCGGCCAGTGGGACAAGATACTGCCAATATTTTCCACATATAACATTTGTCGTTGATCCAAGTAGAAAGACCGACAACGCATACAGAATGTATATTTCGGCCCATTGTTTATCACTCAACACAGCCTTCCCGTCTCTCTTCAAGGCCAGCTCCAAGTCCTTTACCTTTAAATACAAATGTTCTGAAGAAGGTATACCCATCTCTCCAAGATATTTCTTGAACTGCCACTTTATATGGTCGCTCCAAGTTGCATCCGTATCAATACGTATTTGGCCAAATCGGACAGCACCATACACCTTTTGCACTTGATCAGCAGTAAGCACAATATCTGCCCCCACCTTTTTCTTATGAGGCCCATCACTTCATTTTTTGATGGATCATTTATCGCAAGATCCAGGAGAAATCCAAAACCAGCTCTTGTAATGACTTTTTCTCGTAATTTCTGCTTGTCTTTACTTACTTGCGTCTTCAAGAACTCATTGACACTCACAACCTTCGAGGGCCTACAGTATATGCTTATATTCTGTGAAAGATAAGAATCATTGTCAATTGAAAGTAAACCAGCAAACCATCAAACCAATGACGTATTAGAACCAGCAAAACTAGTGAAACTGTAAATGGAAATCATTGATATATTAGGTGCGAACCAGCCTCATTACACAAATAATACAGAGACTCAAAATCAATTTTAATAAAACAACAATCCATTAACTTTAAAACACAAAACAATACCATAAAAGCAAAACCAGCAAATCAATAAGTAGTCCACAAACAATCAACTTTATAACCACAAACCAATACCAGCCAACCAACAAGTAAGACTACAAACCAACAACCAACTAGTAAGACCACAAACCAAAATAAAAAAAAACAAAATCAATGAAGAGAAGACCAATAACTCTTTGAGCACAAATCATACCAGCAAGCCAATAACCAACAAGTAAGACCATAAACACAAAACCAATAAGATTAAACCACAACCCAAATACAAAAAACACAAAACCAATAACTCTTTGAGCACAAATCATACCAGCAAACCAATAAGACCACAAATAATAAAAAACACATGCAGGCCAACTTTTTATTACATCGTGCCATACCTTTTCTTCCTCTTCAGATACGTCATTCTCTTGTTTCGACTTGGTAGCTGAGCGTTGCGCCTTCTCTGAGTTAGCTTTTTTTTGGCCTGCCTTAGTCTTGTTCATCGTATCTCACTAAACAAGCGGATAGTGTCTGCTCGAACAAACGGCAGAACCAAAATCAAACACAACAAGCATACAATCTGAGAAACAAGATGAAAGGAAAAACCCAAATAGAGAGAGAGGCCTACATGGGACGTCTTCTACAGAGGGCTTGGTTTCGGCTTGGGACGACGGTAACTAGCTAGGAACGGACTTGGTTTCGGCTAGGCACGGCTCGGAACGGACTTGATTTTGGATGGGACAGCGAGGAACGGACTTGGTTTCTGCTTAGGATGGCGAGGAACGGACTTCGTTTTGGCCTGGGACGGCGAGGAACGGGTGGATTTCCGAGCAGACTTGGTTTCGGCTTGGGACGGCCAGGAACGGGAGGATTTCCGAGCGGACTTGGTTACGGCTGGAGACGGTGGATGAACGGCGTGGGTAAAGTGGAATGGCGTGGGCTTTGTGAGAGGGTGCTTTGGAAACAAACAAAAAAAGGGTTTAGGGAGACGGCGTGGGTAGAAGAGGAAGGGTTTCGAAATTAAAATTATTTTTCTTTTGAGAGTTTTTTTCATCAGTTAAATGTGGATATACCTTTTAGGTATAGCTGTTTAAATTTTAAATTTCTTTAAAAGAAGAATTATTTATGATAATGGGCAGCTAAAAAGATAGAACGTTTTGGGAAAATGGAGCTAAAAAAAGGTCATTAACTGTTGAGAGGTAACTTCCCTTTGAGTAAAAGACACCAATACCCTTGTATCCTTTTTAACCGTTGGATGAGTTTTAACTCTAATGGGATGGTCCAAATTCGAGTCCCCATATGGGGACACTCCCTTTTTAGTCCCCACAGAATCCAAATTCGGTTGGATTTGATCTTGACCTTATTTTCAGGTATTCAAAAGTAAAAGAAAATCACCAAATATGTTTCAATTTATAACATAAGAAATACAAATTGAGGCATATGTGTGGGAACCTAGATGACTACTGAAACTAAAATCTAACAATTATTCTCACCAGTTAATTTAATATTTGTGCTTATTGGTTTGTATTTCCTATATAGTCCCAACGTTTTTTTCTATAAATCCGCAAGTACCGTAAACTTAACCCTATTGTTCCCCGCCAATTCCAAAGTTTATTAAAAATTTGCGTCTCGATAATCTGAGATTATTCCCATATTAATATGATAATATTATTTAATTATATTGCTTTATCTACTGTTGATATTCCTCTCATTACGAAGGATGCGTATCTTTCTCATCCTTGACACCGAAGTATAAGCCTTTTACGAGCTTTGCGAGGCAAAAAAGGCAAAAAAGAAATTGAAGACAGGACTTGCATCAAATCAAATTATTAAGGCTCGTGTAGTTCTCACGCATAGAACGTGGCACCCTGTCTTTAGTTTTCCAAGATCACATGCAACTTGTAGCATATTTATCTTTTTACCCAACCGGTGAAAACACTTAACCGGAACAATTAAATTAGACTTTTTGTGTTGTTTTCACCATTATTTGTTAATTTGATATTATAAATTTATGTTTTGTGAATCAGGTATTTATGTGGCTATACAACTTACAAGGATTAATTATTCAAATAATACCCAAATATTTTATTGATATACTTATAAAATAACTAATCTTTAACTCAAACAAACATCGTTAATCTAGTGGTCAAATTTTCGTTCCCTTGACATATTGACTCCAAGTTTAAATTTCACTCTCTCCCAAATAATTTTGTAAACACTTTTTTTTTTGTTTTTTCATATAAAATGGTAAAATTTTACTTCAGTGCCAAATAGTTATTCAAAATTTCATTGTCTGTATTTTATTTATTAAATCTTCAATAGACCATAATTTTTTATTAAAAATTAGTTTTTCTATAATATATATATATATTCTAAAAGGGAGATTAACAATGTACAAAAAGTTATCATATTTTATTTTGAAATTGATTTATTGTATTCTTTAAAGTTTTAAAAAGAGAAATCAATTTTCGAACACTCTTTTTGTTACTACCATATAAAATAAAATAAATTTATTTTGTGTAAAAAGAATTTAAGCAATCGTATTTTATATATTAACTATAAAAATTTCAATAAGCCATAACTTTTGAGAAAAAATCAGATTTTTCCTCTTATAATATCTTTTTTGGAAAGAATTTAACTATTTATAAAGTTTTAAATTTTCTTTTCAAAAATTGATTTTCTTTTAAAACATTTTAATAAACACAAATTTAACAATGATAAAACAAACTTTTGAAAAATAAAAATCTCAAAATTTATCGACAGTTAACTTTTAATTATCGGTTAATTCAAATGAAAAAAAAACTATTTGAATAATAGAAATTTGCACATTAATTTATTACATTTATTATCTCAAATTAATTGTCACGACCCAAACTGAGGTCGGTGACTGGCGCTAGACTCCACGACAAACAACAACACATGTGCAATCTTGCATGCCTCAAAACGATCTCACAATGAATAAAATCAAGTGGAAGACAATTTACATACAAAGCCAACAAAACATCTTCAAAATCACTACTACTACGGAGCAACTATACAGAAGAAAGACAAAGCACAATCCGAAGACCTCAACATGAAGCCCTCGAAGGAAAAAACTGGGCTTGTACCACGAACTCCAAAACACTCGAAAAGAACTAAAACCTCTGAGAACCTAAAATAGATTTGTAAGGGGTAAGTGTCCGAGAACACTTAGCAAGGGAATAGAACATAACATATTAGTTATGGCAGACATATGCATGCAACAGAAACTTAACCATGTTCGACTTCACTCAAATCAAAATGCGTGATAACTAAATACTATACATAATACCAAACACAAATATAGACACACACAGAGCCATGAATAGGTTTTGTATTGCCCCTTTCTCTAACTGTCAGGGATATCCAAATGGCCAATATAATCTCCGTCCATAAACAAACAAAGCTAGCGTACAAATGTAAGCTAATGATAGCAAACAAATGTAAACTAGTTATATCCTCAAAACTATGAGCTCATAGACTAACATCCCCGGTTAGTTTGGGAAAGCCTATTCATTTCTCTCATAAAAATACATATCTTAATAAGACAGATGACCCAGCGGTCCAGAATCATATTCATCAGACGAAACAAATCAGCCCCGAGCTAGCACTCTAGCCGGCTGTTCAAAAATTGGTGCATTTGGTATGACTTCTGGACAGGACTAAAACTATAGGACGGGATAGTACTGGATAGAACTAGTTGTTCTAGTTGTACTGTCCTATGTTTGGTTATTTCAGTATATAATTGAATATTTTGTATATTTCTCTATTTAATATGTGTAATAATATAATCTATAATTGTATTAAAGATAAAAATATTGTTCATGATAACAATAGATAATATTCATTAAACTGAGTAAAATCAATCATTGCATTAACATTAATGTTATATCATAGTAATAATATCTTTGAATAACAAATCAATATTAAAACTAAACATTCAAAAATAATCCTTACGAATTTAGATCGTGCTAATTACATTATAAATATTTTTAATATGATATCATATAATTTAACAAATATTTTTTGTAACGATAAAATATTATTAAGAATCATCCATACATGTACAATGTATAACAAATGTGTATGTTAAATTTATTTATTTAAGTGACTCAATAAAATAATATCATTGTAAATATGTATGTATTGATCAAATATATGGATTAACCATTTTTATATTTTTGTATGGATTTATATCTGAAATATGAATTTAAAAAATTTAAATAAATCCCAAATAAAAAAAATTGTATATAAGGTCTAAAAATTTTATATTAGAGAAAATGATTATTAATGATTGATTTAATATGATAACATGTTATAATAGATATAGGGTAATCTGGTAAGAACATGTTATAATAGATTTCTGTCCTTGGACAAAAAATCTTGTCCCATGGAAATAGGTAGGATAAGAAATTGGGGGTGGGCTTGGACAAGATTTCAATTTGGTCCTGTCTATTTCTTGTGCCAAACATAGACTTGGACAAAAAACTTTGTCCAGTTCTTTCCAAACGCACCCAAATGTCACATGCCTCACAATAAAATCACAAATATTTCCAAATGTATTATGGACTAAACCATATGCATGTGATGCACACAATCAAGCTTTGAAATATCCAAATAACAAACACAACCAAATTTATCATTTACTATTCACTTACTCAACGAAGATCCAATGATCACACTGATTGCCAAATCAGATACCTTTCACTTTCTTCTTTCAGAATGGTTCTCCTTCACCTTCATACCTTGAAAAAGTTATGTTTATAATCCCACATAACAAACTGAGGTTAACCTCTAAACTCTAAAATTAGTTCGTATCCAATACTTCAAAATAATGGATAACGGCATAAGTGCAACCTGTCATTTAAAACCAATCAAACGAGTCTAAACCTCATAACATCTTTCAATCCTTACTTTTGATCAAGTACACAATGCATATATGAACTGTCCAAAGTCTAATCATGGTCACGAAGATACCTAACAATCTATTTTTACCAATCGAAAGCCAACTGAGCTCACCGTGGCTCAATCGAAACCAATCATTCGGAAACAGATCAACTACATCAAAGATGACCCAAAATCACTTTAAATCAACTCCTTTACATGTTCTTGAAAAATTCAGACTCTCACACTTAACCTCAATTTTGCAAAAATCAACTTATCAAGGTTCACTCTTTCAACTAGCACAAACCAGGACAAAACCAGCAAGTCCAACTTCAACAAGGTGTATAAGATGTTTTATTCAACCAAAATAGGTATATCATACATATTCAGAAAGCTCAGGAAGTCTTCTACAATCTGTCCTACAAAAACTAATTCAAATGTGGAGCCTAAGGACACTTACCAAGTCATTTTTCTCAACCCCTTCAACTAAGTATTGACCAAGATTTCTTCATCTAAATAGGGCATAAGATACATCGTTACAAAGCTTAAAGAGTCCTTGAAAATCTATCAAAATTTAATGTTCCAATTTGGTATCTAAGTATGCTTACCAATTGTGTTTTCCTCAACAATCCCAGTTGTGTGCTTCTTCAACTACGACCAGATTTAAAATGACTTTTCCATCGATTCCCTGATCCAAATACCTCTTATGATATACCAAAAGAAAAGTAT
This sequence comes from Hypericum perforatum, assembly GCA_012979155.1. Classification (NCBI taxonomy): domain Eukaryota; kingdom Viridiplantae; phylum Streptophyta; class Magnoliopsida; order Malpighiales; family Hypericaceae; genus Hypericum; species Hypericum perforatum. Next base: position 34,186 of record SOPF01027501.1, read on the forward strand.
TGAAGTACTCTACAACTTTCTTAATATTTCAAAGTCCAAATCAGATCGTCGATATGTTTACCACTTCGTTTTGTATTAACCAGCTTTTTTCTCTTTCTTTCAACCTTTCAGCCTCCTCTCTCTTCTTTCTCTTAAACTCATTTTGTGACTAAGTGTGGAGCTTTCTTTCTCTTCCAGGGAACCTTTGGGATATATATGAAGAGGTGGGTGAGGTCCAATCACAATTAAGCCATCTCTTCAATAAATCTAAGAAGCAAACAAAATGATTGGGTCCAATCAAGTTTGTCCAGAAGAAAGCAGGTGAATCATGTTGAAGAATGATGATCTTCCTTTGGGTTTTATTCAATTTGGTAGTCAGACTTTCTCTTCCTTAACATTTCTAGTTTCTGAATCAAGTGGAAAATCACAATTTGGAGCACTATTGAGGAAGTTATGATTTTTTGACTAACCAAAGGTCTGGCTGTCCCAATCTACCCATACTACTTCTCAAGCAAATAATTCATTAAGGCATTGTAGTGATTGAAATAGAACTCCAATGAAACCAATTCACACCCTTGAACACTTCATCTCACTCATCCAATATAAGCATTTCAATTCAACGTCTTCCGACCAACCATTCTTCGCTAGCCGTTTTTCAGATCCCGGTCGCTTCGCGCTAACAGCTTGTGTAGCGAGCTCTTCTAGACGCCTTTGGCTCGCGCCAAAGACACTAGTGGCGCGCGCTGAAGGGTGGCAAGAGGCCAAAAACTTCACGTGTATCATTAGCACACTTCGGATCAAGCACAAAGGACAATCTGAATCCGACGTGGAACAAATTGGCGCCGTTGCTGGGGAGCTGAGTAGATAAAGCTCGAATTGGTGAACGAACTTGGATTAGGAAAACTTTTAAAAATAAAAAAAAAACCAAAAAATTAGAGTTAATTTTTAGAGTTACTTGCGACACAAGTTACTTGCAAAACAAGTTACGTGTTTGTTCGAATATCGCATTAATTAGACTAGTATTTTTTGCTGCCTCGTGCAAGGTCTACAACTTACCTTACAGGTAATAATCTATTTATCTATTCCTTATTCACGTAGTAAACAAAATTACAATTTTTAAATTTGTGTTTGTTAAATTTTTAAAAAACAATTATTTTAAATATAAATAAAATTACATAAATTTATTCTATAATAAACTAAAACTTTGCCATTTTATAAAGTAATGACGAAAAGGATATTCAAAAATTAATTTTTTGAAAAGTTTTAAATGACACAAAATTAATTTTCAAAATAAAATGTCATAAAATTTTGTACATCATTAATTTTTTTTAAAAAATACATTTATATAGAAAAAAATAATTTTCTATCAAAAGTTATAATTTATAAAAGATTTAATAATTAAAATAAACAAAATAATATTTTGTAAACTTAGGGAGAGGTTAGAATTCGATCTTTGGGATCAAGATGTCAAGAGAGTAAGAATTTGACCACTAGATCAAATGTATTCATTTATTTTAAAAGATAGATATCTTATCAATACAAAAAAATTATCTATGTATTGAGTAATTCATTGTACCATCATAAATATTTAATCCGTATAATTAACACTCATATTTTTTCTGTGTATTGGTCATGGTACATAGAAAAAAAATCTGAGTAGTCACCTAAACACTTGATTTACAAAATATAAATTTTTAATACCGAATTTGTAAATAATCGTGAATAATAACACACACAAATCCTATACATGCAAAAAAATTATAATAGTTGATTAAAATATGAATAAAGGTCAAATAAACCTATAATTACTCAAATTTTTACATAAACTACTCTACTTAAAATGGGACAAGATTGATTCCTGGATGGTCCTGTTCCAAAAGAAAGAGGGAAAAATATGAAAAATAATAAAAAAAAATCTATAAGGAAAAAAGAAGCGCATGGAACATCTCAAAAAAACATGGGGACTTTTGAATATTTTATTATTTAATTGAAATACCAAAATCACAAATTATAATAAAATCTAAACGCACATATTTTATGTGCAACACCATCTTCGCAAAAATCCAACCATTAATGTTAAAAAATACTAAAATTATTTTTTCTTTTATCGATGGCTTTTAATAAAACCCATCTTTGAAAGCAATATTGGAGATTTAATTGATTTTAAGAAAAACAAAAATCCATCTTCATTCGAACGAACTATTTGAACATATCAAAATGAATCATTCGAACATATCAGAGCGAACCATTCAAACATATTAGAGCAAACTATCCGAACATATTGGAGCAAACTATTTGAACATATCAGAGCAAACCATTCGAACATATCAGAGCGAACTATTTGAACATATCGAAGCAAATAATTCGAACATATCGGAGCACATTATTCGAACATATTGGAGCAAACCATTCGAACTTATTAGATTGAACCATTCGAACATATCAGATCACATTACTCAAATATATCAGATCAAACTATTTAAACATATCAGATCAAACTATTCGAATTTATCAGATCGAACTATTTCAATATATCATATCGAACTATTCAAATATATCAGATTGAACCATTCGAACATTTTTGAACTAATCATTCGAACATATGAGCTTGAACTATTCGAACATATCACAACAACTATTTGAATATGTTAGAACAAACTATTTCGAACATATTAAAATTAATCATTTTCAGTATTAGAGGGAAGGGAAAAAGAGAAGAGGGAAAGAGAGGTCACTTTAATAGTCTCTCCTTTTTAACAATTCTCAACTCTCTTAACTAGCATAGTGGTGAGATAAAGCTTTAAAAAAAACTTAAAATCCAATTGAGATTAATTTTGCGATTCACTTCCTTTGAGAGGAAGATAAAATGAAACTTAGGGATCGCTTCTCTTCTTTTTTCTTCTAAATTGTCCTTTCTGTTTCTATTAATTTGAATTGGAAAAGAAGGAAATTGATGCATCTAGAAGTCTCTGTTAACAAGCAATGTCAAAGATGAAGCATCTCCTAAGGAAGCTCCGTATAGGCAGATGAGGAGGAGCCGTCACCGGCCATCAGCTATTAGTCAATGCACGGCTAGTTGATTTTGATCTAACCATTCAACCATCATGTCTCCTTCAATCAAATTAGATTTGGGCATTTATCGATGCTAGTACCTCCACAAGTAGCAGAGGCGGGGCAGTAGTTTTTGACTTCCTGGAAGAGGAGTTCCAAGTACAACTAGCCCTAGCTATAAGTGTTTGATGGCGATGAATCTGCCAAACCAACATTGAATGACCAAAATACACTCCTAAAATCTAGACCATCCAATGTAAATTATTTTTGTTAGAAATACATCATGTGGAAAAATAGTCTAGCACCGTCCTGGGCTATTATAGGAGTCCAGGACCAAATCCTTCTCCACTTAAAATTGGCTGACTTAAACTCTTGTAATTTTCCAAATAGGTCAAATAACACTTCGAGAATTTCTTTCAATCATCGATGACAAGTCATAAGCTTGTGTGGCATCCATGTCATCTAAAACACTCACACTATCTAAAGTTGTTATAAAAATAAAAAAAGGATGAGCTAACTAACCAAACAACAAGTTAAATAATAAAATCCATATTTTGGAAGAAAAGAAGAAAATGCCAATAGAGAAGAGAAGAAAAGGGCGAAAGGATAAAACCATATGGTGCCATCTGTGTGAGTTTTCGATCTTGATGTTGTTTCTATATCATTGTCATACATCGGCTCAACCTCTTCAAGGTCTAAGTCTATAATGCTAGCCCCTCCTAAACCCCCTCCATTCACTTTAATTGTTGATACTTCCTTTTTTAGGAGAACATCAACACGAAATGAGATCACACAAAGACCATGGACACAACATATAACTTAGTTTGGCCTAATGCTTATGTCTACAGTAAGAAATGAGAACTTTAATTGATGGATATGAGTCACAAAACTATACAAAATCCTAAGTAACATGTTGACAATACTTAGGTTCAAGTAAACCTATTATGGTTGAATTAAAAGTCCAAAAGGAATCTCGAGGTAATTTGGAAAAATTGTCATAATGGCTCTCAGTAGTCGCTGGGTCTCGAAACCTTAGCTCCATTAGAGCTTTGGTGAGAGGATAATGGACATCATGAAGTTTACTTGTTTGAAGTTTGATGGTTTGTCAAATTTTGGGTTGTGGCAAAGGTGTGTCAAGGATCTTATTAAATAAAGGATAGTTGTTATGCTTTTGAAAAAGAAGTCTGAGAAAATGGAGGACCAAGAGTGGAAGATGATGGAGGCTAAGGCGATGGTAATAATTTGCTTATGCTTGATGGACAACGTGATGTATCACGTGATGGATGAGGAGTCACCAACTAAGGTATGGAAGAAATTAGAGGTAGGGTATATGTCTAAGTCTTAATTAAACAAATTTTGTCTTAAGAAAAGGTTGTACATACTCAAGATGAAGGAGGGCTTGGATTTGAGTTAATATATTAATGGTTTCAGTGAGATTGTAAGCAACTTGAGAAAGATTGATGTAAAATTTACGAAGAAGATAATACATTATTGCTCCTAAATTTCTTACCATGTTGCTACGAGAATTTGGTTACAAATGCTAACTTGGGGGAAGGACTCCTTGGTGTTAGAGGATATTACAAGTACTCTTTTTGGATTTCATCAAAGAAAAAAACCCAGAGATGGACAAATAAAAGTGTTGGTTATGAGGGGTAGCCATGGTGATTGAGAAAAAAGAATGGAAGATAGATCCAAGTTGCGGTTAAGGAGGTTCAAGGGGAATGCCTTCAAGTGTGAAGAAAAAGGGCACTTGAAGAACGATTGTCCAAAAAGACCTCAGGACTACGAGAGATGATTGGCATCTATGAATATGACCTCACATTCAGATTTTTGGATTTCGGATAGCAATGTTCCATTCACATGATGCCCAAGAGAAAGTGATTCGACATCTACAAGTTCGTTGATTCAGGTATGGTGATTATGGGTGATGGTTCTGCTTGTAAGATCGCTGGCATAGGGAATATCCAAATCAAGATGTGGAATTGTATCATGGTAAAGTTATGGGGTTAGGCATGTTCTAAAGTTAAAAATTTGATCTCATTAGGAAGTCTTGGATTATAGCGGGCATGGCTAGAAGGTGGTAGATGGACTAATAGAGGTGGAGAAGAATGTTGTGATGGTGATGAAGGGTTAAAAAGATGCTCGTAATACCTACATATTAGTAGGGGCACTATTGTAGGTGGAGTCACATCATAAAAAGCTCAAGTCATGTGAGGTTGGTTTGCATGGGGTTGATCGGATAATGGAGGGTGCAATTATTAGTCGCAAGGTTGCTTCTATAGGTAAACTCATAATTTTGGGTTCAATGGAGATTGGAGGAAATAGGCCAAGCAAGAAAGCTCAAGCTTAGGGGCTGGCTCAAATGATTGAACAAAGGGCATGAGAAAGTTTAGATGATCTTCTTAATGGTGGTGGCTATCTACGATTTATGGAGGAGTTGGTAGAGTCGAGTCTATTTCACAAGTTCTCATAGTTCCACATAGGGCAGAATCTTCATCAAGGTAGGGTTTGTTAAAGTTCGGGTGGAACTTCATAGTTTCTTGCAAAGGATAATTTTTCGCTGCAGTGGAGATTGTTGAGAGATGGGAGAAAATCTGGGGGGCAGCGGCCGCTACCCAACTAGCAACCGCTAGGAGAAAACATAGATTTTGTTTCTAGACTTAGAGACCGCTGCCCCCTAGATTTTCTGGCCACTCTCAACATCCTTCCCTTCGATGTTGTGAGTTGTTTATGAAATAAATTATTTTCTTATATTCATAACAATTTAGGATGACATGGCTATTTTTAGATGACATAGATGCCACATAATTAGATGACATATCATCAATGACAGAAAAAAATCTCCAATTTTATTTAACCTATTTGAAGAATTAGGGAACTTATGTGAACCACTTTTGAGTACAGGAGTTTAATCGATCTTTTTTAATACTTGATTTGAAGTTTTTAAAGAGAGTTCGAGTTTCTTTCTCGTGATTATAAATGACATAATTGAACGAGTTACTCTAAAATATGATCCAACACTTGATTTTGAATATCGTACATTCACCTAAAAAATAATATCCAATAAAACTTCTGGATTCCCAATTTAGGACAAACACACCACTAAGAATCTCAACATACCAAATTGCTTGGTTTGCCATAAATTACTTGCATAAGCAACCGTAAAATTGTTGGACCAGAAAAAAGTTTGAAATATATTATTGTATACTCATTTCGTTCACAATCTATCTTGCTTGTTTTTATTTTGATGGAATATATTGAGATCATCGCAGATTTGCGTGGGTAATAAGTTTTTATTAAGTTTTCTTGATCAATATTTTCAATACAGATATTCTAACATCACATAAAAATAATAAGAATCAATATCTTAATCTGTTGTTAACTGCATGACTCTCTTATCATAGCATACTGATGTAGTAAAAAATTAATTAAATTTTGTTTAAACTTGTGTATCAGATAACTCTATTGTTAATTGCAAGTTTTTATGTATTATTTAACATTTATAAGTAACAAATTCAAATAAATAATTTTAAAATTTTGGGTTGGCGTAGATATTTAAAACTTCTCCCTCTATTTTATAATATTTGTTGTTCACTATATCAATTACTGCATAAGCTTGCTTCAAATTTTTGTCAAATCTACATCAGTTGCTAGCACACTTTTTACTAACGACCATCGTCGAGAAAGGGTATGATAAATCTTTGATATAATTAATTATTTGCAACCAAAATTTGGCAATTTCAGCAGTTTTTTAAGTCTATCAAATATAACTATTTTTTTCACTTTGCACATATCAACTTTTTCACTTTGTACGAATTCAAGACAATTGGTCTCGGGTTATATGTCTGTCTCACTTTTATCTTTTTTTTTTCTCATTGTTCAATCCCTAAGTCATTCTAATAATAAATTTCCACAATATATCTCAAAAAATAAGATTTTAATGCATCTTCGGGCTAAATAGTCAAAAGTGGATAATATTGTAGATACATACTTATACATTGACTTACATATATATTTTTCAATGAACAGGTTCAAGCTCAATGAGTTTAAATAACAGATAATAAAAGAATTTGGCTCTAAAGATCTAAGCTTAACATAAAAAATGGTCTCTAATAGATAACTAACCCCATATTAACCAAATCGTACCAAATAATAACATACCACTTTCATTGTCTGAAATATATAGGCGCCTCATGAATAAATGAAGATGGTTGTCTTCTCCTTCAGCTAAAAAATTATCACATTGTCACTCATCAATTCCCGCTAGTATAATCAACTTAGTGCGCTGACTAACCTAAACAGCCGATGGTGTTGTTCCTACACAATTCCACCTATTGTACTCAAACTCGATTCCTAACATGGTATGAGATTTAGCTTCTAACAAGAGGTCAAAAATTCAAGGAGGTGCTTATCATTTGCTCTTGACTCAACCATATTAAACCTAAATACAAAATACATTTTTAGACTTACACTCGATCACACTCGCAAATGGAACAAAAATTGAAAAAAATGAATAAAACAAAACAAAAGTACAAGAAACAAAAAGAAAATGCAAGTTTGACATACCCCACACTTATTAAACACATTGTCCTCAATATAGGAAAGACATACATAATACAAAAATAACGCATATATCACATAACAAAAAAATATAGGTAAAAGTGAGGGAAGTTGATTGCTCCTTTGCCAATTGTGAGGAGGAGGAGGTGGAAGAGCTCAATATAGTTGTTCAGAACTTTGATCACGTTATTTCCATTTTTTAATTTACAAAAGAAAACATAAATTAAATTAAAGTACTAAAATTCAATATAAAAAATAAAGTGACCTGAATTAAAATACTCAACATGCTAATTTCAAATCATTAGCTTGACTTTATACTCCCTGAGGTCTGAAGTGCACTAAAATGTCCAATGTTTGCTTGAAATTCTATTTTATTTAGACCTATGCAGAGAAGTAGCTTGCCATCATGGACATCCATAATTGCATGATATGTATTAAAAAATGGATGTCCTAGAATCAATGAGTAACTGTCATTTGTAATATAGTCCAGCACCACAAAATCTTTGGGTATGCAAGACTTGTCAACTTGGATCACCACATCCTCCACAATTCTATAAGATTTCTTTTTAGTTTGATCAACAAGTTGAAGCACTAAAGATATAGGTTTGACGTTCTCTAATTTGATTTTTTTAAAAGTTATATAAGCTATAAGATTAATATTGGCACCAAATCACATAAGCAATATGGAAATTAAACATTATTAATGTAAGGAATACCAAAACTCTCTAAATATTTAAGTTTTGGTAGTATGTCTTTTATAATGAAAGGGGTCATTTTTCCATCTTTCTTCTCCTTCTTTCTTGCGATGATTTCCTTGAGAAACTCTACATATTATGATCATTAATCTAATAACTCCAAGAAGGAGACATGGTTGTGGATGTCCTCCATTGTCATAATTTTTTTTGAATAAGAAACTTTATTCATTCATAATAAGCCATCCGGCATCTACAAAGTGCAGCTATAGAAAAACAATAAATACACTTCAGCCCCTTCGCTATGGTACTTCCTAATCTGGATCTGGCCATGGATGGAAGCGATAATCCATCTTTCGTGAAGATCTCTTCCAGAAATGGAGTCATTTTCTATTAGTGACCATGCAGTATACCATAGAGCTAAACAAAAGCAGAGATCCAAATAGAACTAGAACAACTGGAAAAACAACAAACAACCAAAACAAACTCTCACCAGGGGAGACGAAAACTCTCATAAGGAGAGACTTACTCCGTTATTTAACAGAAGAAGCAAGACAAAATAAAATAAAGGAGTTTGGCCGTAGCCAAAACCTTAATAACAAACAAACACATGGACAAAATAAATAGAAAGAAAAATAAAAACAAACAATGAACAGAGTTCTCAAGGAGTCGTGGAAGTAGTAGTTGAGGATTGGCCTGCCGTAGAGGGTGAAGAGCAAAGGGTGAAGAGCAAGGGGGATGCCAGCCCGGTATGAGCCTCCCCCTACCTGGGGTTATCTACTAGAAGCCAAGAAGTGGCTAGTTTTTTTGAGAGAGAGAGAGAGGGTTTTTTTAGAGAGAGAAAAGGGGTAAACAAAAGGGTAAACAAACCTTACCTAAAAAGAAATAAAAAAGGTGATGGTTTGTTAAGGTGATGAATTTGTCATAATTAACTCAATAATCATCGCGTCAATCACCGTGTTCTTTGAATTTGTTAAGGTGATGGTGAATGAATAGTAGAATCACGTTGTCAATTGATATAGCCTAGTTCTTCCTTATTTTCAATAACTATCATCTCTTCTATGGCTGATTTTCTCAGTTCAACATATTCTTTTAAAAAAGAATTATTCTCAAATTATTATTTTCTCTGAAGTTTTCAAGATTTGAGATGGAGAGACATAATGTATTGAGGAAATATATGGTTTAATATTCTCATCTACACTCCTCAATGTGATAGCCATTAGTTATTCTTATGGATGCAACTCTGTGTTGGTGAATAGAGAACTTATTAGCTTTTGAGAATTTACTACAACAAAATTTTTTAGTTAGATCTCCATCTTCTCAAGTTGGATAACTTGCTTTTTTAGGAATGTCTATCTCTACATACTTCCCAATGATCTATCTGTTATAATATTATACTTTATTACTAGATAAATTATTAGACAATTTTTATCAATTTATCAATTTTGTTGTCCATTTTTTTGACAACATTTTTTAGGAATAGCTATTTTGGTAATTGTTGACCACCACTATTATAAGCTTGCTTGCCAAATCAATGAAATGTTGGTTGATATATAAAACTCAATGGTTGATATTTAGTAGCGACTTATAGTTCCACCATCAATGGACACTCATTAATGAAATATATTACACTACAAAATTGACAAGTGTTTTAAATTGCAGCCACATTGCCTTTGTTGGTGACTAGGTTGTCAAACGTTTTGGAAAGCACCTCTATTTGAGCTTCTAGCTTATTGTTTAGGTTAGAAGCTTACACTTTTTTGCTTGAGTCCTTTAGAATTTGCATGTTATGACCGCTTGCCCACATGCCATTAACTCTGGCCATCTTGAGCTACTTCATTAGCTGATTTATTCATGGATACTCTACTTGATGAGGCATTGATATGAGCACAAGATGAATCATCTATCCTATTATAAAAGATCTTCACGAGGTTTTCTTGGGTTATGCCATATTAAGAGAAGGCTTTGTGCAAAAACCTGGACTACTTCCAAGCATCATATATATTTTCTCCCTCACGCTCGTAAAATGTGTTAAGTACTTAGAGGAGTTTGGTAGATTTGGTCGTTGAAGTACTTTGTGAGGAATGCTTGAGTCATAGCAGGCCAACTTGTGAGCGACTCTTATTCTAGGTTGTCATGCTAATCACGACCTTTGTCTCTCAAGGAAAAAGGGAATAAACAAAACTTTATTGCTTCAGGCCTTACTCCTTAAAATCTCATAATTTTGCTTATATTCTCAAAATGTTTCATATGGACTTAATGACTACAATAGTTGAACGATTCAGAATGATATTTGAAAGGTTTTGTAGCTCCTCTTCATCGAGGTGTCCCCCCCAAATTAAAATAGATGATTCTAATAAGAATCTTTGTTATGGGGCATTCATTGCCACAAGACCGTTGTTAGCTTTGTTTTGTACCACTACTCATCATTGCTTCCTTTTCTCATACTGAATGCTATACTGTCAACTTCAAATAGAGAATCTGGATGAAAGTCTCGTTCTTTACTCTAAGTTGTTTGCATGCATTAGATAATCCTACAAATGAGGACACACAAAAATTAGCACATAAGGTACTGAAAATTAAATACTATCAATTTTATGCTCAAAAATTTTAGTTCTACATCGACAATGTCAATTTGATGTACGGAAAATTGGTGAACAATCTAACGTAATCAAATAGTATAGTGGTAAGTAAGGTCCATAACTAATAGATGAAACACAAAATCTAAGTAACAATCTCATGTAGCAAGAATAACAAATATTTATATAAGAAGGTTGTGATTGAAACAAAAGTGAACAAAATAGTGACGTAAAAAATAATTTGTAATTAATAAAGATAAAAAGACCACGATACTCTTATAAATTGACTACTTGTATCAAGATTACAATTTTTACAAAGTCCCAATTAGTATTCAGAGTATTCTAATGCATCTACCTAATAATTTTTTTATTAGGTTGACACAATAAAGATAGCAAAGGTCTAACTTATTAATTAATATTTTCTTTAATCAACTAGACTTAAAACTAAATTAATCTCAATTATGATGATTTCTCGTAATGGATTATTCTTACGATACCAAGATGTCTCATTAGTATCTATGAATATGCTAATTGATTTTCCCACCAACTTAAGTGCCTCTCAGTCCATTCTCGTCAATTATAATTATAACTTACGTGATCAAGATAAGCTAAGCATTAAGAACATCAATTAACAACTATTACACATTATATTTAAACCATATCTCAATTTAAATAATTAATCACATAATACAGTCATCGCACACACAAGATAATTACTTACATATATTCAACAAGCACAAAATCATAATTGAAAATATAATATGAGATAGAGATAGAAAAGTTTAGTTTTCAATTAATAATCTCAAAGTCGCAAGAAGAAGTCTTTGTGCTACTTAAAATTGGTGCATCAACTTAAAGACTAATGACCATTATTTAATCAACGGTCTAACTAGAATATATGAAAACTTAGAACAGGTTGTTCCTAATTAAAATTCCTAAAAGTCAAAACTAGTGGCCTAAAATAAAAAAATATAAAACATAATATTTTTTAAAACAAAATAAAGGCAAAAATTTGTCCAAGTTTGTAATCAGCTAAAAATCATCAAAATAAGAAGAGTCGAGATAACTCAGATCGACCATCTGGCTTTTGCCAATGCTTGGAGCATGCAGGCTTGCCCCTAGGACCCCCTGTGTGTACAAGGTCCTAGTGCCCGTCGGGCATCTGTTAGCCTCGTTACACTTTCATATTTTCTATTTTTTACCTTTTTAATCTCTGAACTGACCTCAATTATGGGATATAATACTGTAGATCTCTCTTTAACCTTTCCAACGATATCTCATATGAGAAAATTTGATGCTTGAGCAAGAGTTATGGCTCTCACGACATAGCCTCTCGTAATCACTCCTTCAACGGTCTCCAATCGCTTATGAGTCGCTCTCAATATTTGTAAAAACATACGAAAGATTAGTAGATGTTCATTTCTTGACTCGAACACATACAACTGACATGAGACTCAAATAAATGCAAATAGACACGACTACAATATACTAAAATATGACCAAACATATATGAAATACATGACAAAATATGAGCATTTACACACTCATTACTTTCTCCCTCATCTTCTTCCGAAAATTCTGAATATTAAAAGGGTTCGCCCTAAGTTTCGAAATTCGTTGTATGACGATCTTGATAGCGCTCTAGTCGTTGTGTTTTGGGAAACGATTGTCGTAGTCTATATGCATTGAAATATACAGGACAATTTCGTTTTACGGAAAAAAATTTAATTCTTACTTCGACTATACATTACAAAAGATCCTAATAATTACACCAACTCTACACTAACGAATTGAACATAACCTATGACCTTTTTACGTGCTTTTCAACAATTGCATTCTAACACGTCTTGATGGGCATCTACCGACGGGCTCGGGATCTCTGACCGTCAGGAAAAAGCGTTCACCGACGGGGTTTAATCAACACAACTCGCCCGCGTCGCCGTCTTATCGGAACCAGTCTTTTGCCAACGAGCGTTTGACCTTTTCCCGACAACTGGCTTGCTTCAGGAAAATGTGATTTTGATGTATTGGTTAAATCATAAGATATAATAAAATGAAATTCCAAATTCGGGCTCCCGCTTGATTATGATACAAAATTAGAGCCAGGACAAAATTGGTGGCCACACGATTTAATTAATAGCAAGCAGTCATACAAAAAAAATAAGCCATGATGGGTAGGCGTATATTTTTTATATTTCTTAGATCAAAATGAAATATTGTCCAATACTCTCGGATATCCAATATATTTCTAGTTATGATACAGATTATGATTTGCTGGGTTGCCAGATGTCACGTTTGGCATCTTCTCCTTCGTTGCACCTTTTTAATGTTAGCATCCTTAATGCATTTATACCTTATAATATATATGTATATATATAGTAGGATCAGCGTTTGACCTAGAAAGGAATTAAAGCGCAGAAATGGGAAGACAAGTGGATGGAGTAGTGAAGCTGACATTACACGGTTTGACTTCTATTGAAGAAATCTCTTAGCTTTACGTCTAGGCCAGGAGAACTTTATCCATACCGACCAAAGGAATGGTTGCGGGAATTAAGATACAAACTATAATAATTGTAATTAACAATCACTTAAGTCCACGATGAGAAAGTAATCTTAGCTTAATTAAGATATTGACTTCAAAATTTTCAATATAGAACATGGTTAAATAATTATTGAGAAAATTTGGTCATCTTTCAAAATCCTATCCAGTTCAAATCTAGATTAATCGATCCACTAGAATTAGATGTCACATTGTATAAAAAAATTATAATAATTGTTTTCTTCATAATTTACCCGATGGTCAATATTTTATGTAGTGGCTTCTCTTATAAATTTTAATACTGTTAGAATTATGGTTTAAATTCAAAATTTCTGATTAAGTTTAAAGAGGCCAGCAATCTTGGTATTAATAATTTGTGATAACAATTTACTTAGTGCTTTGTAAATTTAACACGTGCACGTTACTACTATATGTTGTTTTAAAATATCTTATCGAGTGATACATGTTTCTCTATTTCACAACCCCTAAATAAGTAAGAAATTGAGAAAACAATTTGAAAAAAATCATGAAGGGGAGGTTGTTCTTAAAATTTTTATTTGTTTTTAAAAATAATTAAAACAGTTTTTGTTGTTAACTTAGAGGCATTTTTGACCAAAAAACATTGTTCAAATAGTGGAGTATAATTATGTTACTTGATCAAATATTTTTAAACTATATGATGTACACTCCTTAAATGAAATATATGTAATCAACCTAGGTACTTAAATCTACTAATAATAACATTGTTAGTACAACTAATATGCAGAGTATAAATTATGGAAAACAAAGATGTTTTATAATAGTTCTTAGAAAAACTTTGTCATATTTAAAAAAATCTGACATAAATCTGAATTAAACAGTAATATTTTAGTGACTAAAGTGGACCTCATTACTGTGCTCTCCAAATGCAAAAGACTAAGTTGTATTTTTTTTATAGAATAAATTGTAGGATCAAGTGGAGTAAAAAGAAAAACTGTTCGAAAGTCAAGTCATCATTCTAATCTACCAACTAAAAGAACTCAGAATTCAAGTTCATGTCGGCGATCATAAATGTGCTTTGGTACCATGAACCGAAATAATTACCATACACATATAATATAATTCATTACACAGTAGTACAATAATTATTTTTGGTAAAAGCTATCGCCTAATAATTTGGTCAAATTGTCCTGTAACACATGTTTATCTATTTGACACTTGGCTCTCTGGAGTTATAGTAAAACTATTCTAAATAGATATCACTCATACTAAAAAAATATTATTTTAGAGGAGTTATTAGATAAGATAAATTAAAAAAAATTGAAAAAAATTAAAATTAAAATTTTGTATAATAAATAAATTAGTAATAAAAGGAATTTTGTACCAGTTTTTAAAATTTATGATTTCCCACATCATCAATTTCATGAATAAAAAGTGTTCCATGCAAAGCTCAAATGATAGGACGGGTAGCCTCGGGCGTTGCCCGTAGCATGATAAAAATTCAAATAAATTGAATTTGTGTGATAATTTTAAAATTACATTGGCTAATTAAAAAAATACGCTGTCAAAAGATACTAAAGTATATATTTTAAACAAAAACTCGATTTCAAAAAATTTATAATTTTGGTGAATTAATAAGAGAATAAGTTTTTAAAGTAAATCTATAATCATATCATTATCATAGATTAATAATTCTTTGATATTAAAAAATTCATTAGGAGAATTTTAGGAATATATAAATGTAGTGTTACATTTTTCTTGAAATAAAGATATAGTTTAATTTACTCTCTGAATATTCGCATGGCATTCAAAAGTTTTGGTGTCATATTCTCAAATTGCAACAAAAATTATGATTTTTTTCATAATGATTTTTTTATGAATATTCTTACTTTCTCTAATTTGACTTATCGCATTAGCTTACAAACATATAGTAGTAAGTCTTTGGCACTAGACTTTTTATTATTTTAAACAAACTATGTTGAAATTTGGATTTTAATTCATCAAAAAGTCCAATTTCAGTTCAATATATAACATAGTAAAATCTTATAAAAATCCTAAGACATAATTCTATTCAAGTAGAACATAGAAATTAAAAAATCGCTTTGCGATTTCCCATAATAATTAATATAAATGGGACACACGTACCCAGACCAGTTAACAAATTTCACATGCATTCACACATTATTTTATTACCCCAAGAACAGGGACGGTCGCAAGACAATAAAATACCATTCAAAATATTTGCTCCCAAATCTACAATCAAACGCCAACACGTTCCTTGCCATTATTGACCACTTCCCTCCCTCCATTTTTTGTTTTTTCCGGAATTGAAGGAAAAATGAATCAATCAATTGGGTAATTTTTCAGAGGGGGGTTGTTTTAAAAATCTTTCCCCAAAATGGGGTCCTCGGGAAATCAATTCCCTGTCTGGGGTCGGCACGAAATCGCATTTTTTTCTGCAATTTTGAAACGCCCGAAATCGCATGATTTTGGGCGATTTCGGCATATTTTTATGCGACTTTGTGCACGGCTCGGAAACCGGCTCCAATACCGACTCCGCACAATACATTGCGATTTTGGACTTGGCTCGGATTTTTTTTAAAAAAATGTTTTTGCCCAAAATCGCATGAAAGAATGCGAGATTGGTAAAAAAAAAATGTTTGCCCAAAATTGCATGAAAAAATGCGATTTTGGGCATTTAATCTTTTTTTTACCAATCTCGCATTCTTTCATGTGATTTTGGACAAAAAAGATTTTAAAAAAAATCTTCGGTGCTACAAAAATAACTATTTTAACCAAATTTTTTTCCACCGTGCTAAAAAATAACCTTGATTTTTATAATGAAAATAAGGGTAAAATTGTAATTTTATGAATTTTCAACTAATTTGTCACTTTTTATTATTAGATATGGTAAGATATAATCTAATTAAATTTTTCCATAATTTTTTTTGTGCCTTTCTGGTAAAAAAAGTTTTGCCGAAGAATTTTTTTTAAAATATTTTTTACCCAAAATCGCATGAAAGAATGCGAGATTGGTAAAAAAAAATTTTTTTGTCCAAAATCGCATGAAAGAATGCGAGATTGGTAAAAAAATAAATTTGTGCCCAAAATTGCATGAAAAAATGCGATTTCGTGCCGACCCCAGACAGTGAATTGATTTCCCGAGGACCCCATTTTGGGGAAAGATTTTTAAAACAACCCCCCTCTGGAAAATTACCCCAATCAATTACATCATAGATAAAAGTCATCGAGCTCATCATTACAATGACTAATACTAATTTCTGGCGGATGTTTTTTGTTAGAGGTTACAGTCACGATTTCAGTAAATTATTATTGTTGTTAAACAAATTAAAAAAATATGTGAAAGGAAAATAATACTTCCTTCATGTTGATACATATCGGTATACGTAATTCTTACCATCAGCATCATTAATCCTAAAAACAATCTTTAACGCGTACTTAGAGAATATGTTTGTTGCTCTGTTATCTAGTTGCTAAATGTCAATCTCTTAAACCATCTACACCGCGGGGTTATCACACACTCTTGTCTGTGACACATGCAATATATGCACCAATGAGGGACAATGAGATGCATGAAAATTTTGACCCGCGCTTCGCTCTCACTTTTAATCGTGTGATTTTATATAAATATCTAATTTTATGCAATTACATAATTGGCAAAATAATGTAATTTGGAAAAAAATATATAATTTGGAATTTATAAAATTTATAACTTCACAAAAATTATGTAATTTTTTACAAATACGTAATTGATCATATATTTTTGATTTAGAATCAATTTTAATTTAAATACTTAATTGAGCTTATTCGAGATTAATATAGTTAATTTTATTAAAAAAAATAACAAAGCTATTAAAAAAATAGCAAAATTGATGTCGATATAGGGGCAAAGGTGCGACAAGGATGTAAATAAAGTATTAATATGACCTATTATGTGTCTAATTTTTGGATTGGAACACATATTCTACCTAATTTTCTATGGATATTTTTAATTAGGAACTCGATCGAGACTCAGACTCAGACCCTAGATCCGAACGAAGATCTACGCCTTAATCATAAATTTATTAGTTTAGAACATATTTTTATTATTTTTAATATTATCAATAAAAAAATTAAAAAAATTAAAGTAAATATAATGAAATGATAATAGTAAACTAATTTCAAAAATAATAAACTCTCAAACAACTAAATTTGTATGGTTAAAATAGTTATGTCGCCAATTAAAATGAATGACTTAATTAATTATAAATATTTGATATTTTAATATAAAATATAGTAATATATATAGACCTAAAATTTCATTTTCGGTAGCATCAATAACTCAAATATATTTTGCATTATGTTCACATTCTAATGAGTCCATTTAGTAGAAGAAGATATAAATCTTAAGAACGTCACTTTAAATAACAACGCCATTAACATATTATCTTTTTTCATGAAATAAGTAAAATTTAAATAGGGCATGCTATAATTTATTTAGATAACATCTAACTAATAAATCTAAATATGTGTTTATATGAACCTATCTACACTCACCTTATCAAAATAAATAAACTTAAATACATACCTTATTCAATATCCATAAACCATAAAATCTTCGTATAAAATAAAGGTCCGACCCATATGAGTATTTTTGCGATGCCTCCCTCTTTTTTAGTCCGACTTCGACCTTTATGCTCCCCCCTCCTCTCTCTCTCTATCTCAGATCCCTTGCAAATATCAACCCTAAAGCAAATACATGTAGTGCAAATTTGTTGGAACGAAATTCCGTTGCACCCTTTTGTTCGTTCGTTAACTTAAATTCTCTTACATGAGCTCGCCGTTGTACGGCCACCCCGATTCTCCCGGTGAGATTTCTGGGTTCCTAACCGAAGTTCGTTATTTGGTCCTTTTAGTTGGGTTTAATCTTCCTAAAAATGGGTCATTTCTCTTTTTTATTATTATTTTTTTTTTTGGTTCCTAATTAACCCCATTTCTGGTTTATCTTAGTTGTTTCTGGAACCCATTTTCTTATTTCCCCACTTCTATTATTAGCTCAGGATTAGCTATTCCACGAGCTGTTTATTGCGCGTTCGTTCTCTTTGATTGTTATTATTCAGAGGTCAAGTTTTTGAGAAAGAGGTCCGCGTTGGAACGTGTTTCGTGTTTTTGAAGCATTGAATTTGAGGTGAAATTGATTCCCAAAATATGGAGATTTGTGTGACCCTTTGCCTGTTCTGGAAAGGGTTTTGAGGTTGTAGGATTTTGATGTGTTTTGTTCTATGTGGGTTTGCGTCTCATGTTATATTTTAGAAGTAGAAGTTTACCATTTCTGCAGATCTTTCAACTTTTTCCCCTTTCGGGTAGATTGCCGGATAGGGAAATGCCCCCGAAAACTAGAAATTTTGTGCCTTTAGGTCGGATATGGTTGAATTAAATGATCGTTTAACGCTCGGGAGATGTGGATTAGCAAGTGCAGTCTCCCATTCTGGGTTTTGCGTCGTTGTTGATTTCTTTTTGTTGTTGGATTTTTCGTGTTTCGTGGGAAACAGCAGGGTTTATGTTGGGGCATCTGTAATTTGCTCTTTTTGATTCGGATGGAATTGTATTAAGCTTTTCCTTTGTTTTGGTTTTGCAGTTGAGATAGAATTTTACTTGCTTTTGCCCACCTAACACAAGCTATGGATGCTACCGAGGTTGAAGAGAGCCTTTTTGCAGCGAGCGATGCCAAGGTTAGAATGCTTTCTAGTGATTCATATTCTCATAGTTGTTTCCGATGTCGAATCTGAATTTGCAAAACTCAACTATGCATCTTGAGACCTCAAATCGAGGTTTGAAGTCCTTGGAGTATTAAACGTTTTTGTTCTGGGGTTAACTTCTTTTTAAATGTCTTAGCTATGTGAATTATCCTTGTTCCAAACAATACTTAGGGTTTTGCTTATTTGACTACTTATTTAGCTCATCCCGTTTCGTCACTAATGATTGACATGTAATTGCTATTACTCAGCTTCATGGAGACATGTGTAAGGCCCTCTCTAGTATTTATTTCAAAGTCTTGTCCATTTTCCCATCCTTGGAAGAATCACGGCCCCGGAGCAGATCTGGCATTCAAGCTTTGTGCTCGTTGCATATAACACTTGAAAAAACAAAGAATCTCCTTCAGCACTGCTCCGAATGCAGCAAGCTTTATCTGGTCTGCTCATTTCTCTTGCCGCAAGTTTCTCGTGTAATCTGATTTTGAATGTTTTGTTAGATATAGTATGAATGTTTCATTGAAGGTCATTTATTTAACGCACAGGCCATAACTGGAGATTCTGTTCTCCTAAAATTTGAGAAAGTGAAATCTGCCCTTATTGATAGTCTTCGGCGTGTTGAAGACATTGTAGCACCGGCAATTGGCAACCAGGTAAAATTTCCATATCTTCTTTACTATCTCCATCTGGTTGTTGTAGACATGTTACTATTGCTTTGCCCCGTAAATATTCAATATTGAAATGCTTATTTTCCTTCATCAAGTCAGAGCAATGTTGATAAATTTTCCATTTGTCTCAGATTTTGGAGATAATAGCTGAACTTGAGAATACTGCCTTCTCTGTCGATCCATTAGAGAAGCAAGTGGGTGATGAAATTATAGCACTGTTGCAGCAGGGGAGAAAGTTTAATGATTGTAGCGAGACCAGTGAGCTAGAATCTTTCCATCAGGCTGCTACGAAACTTGGTATAAGCTCATCCCGGGCAGCACTCTCTGAGAGAAGGGCTCTAAAAAAACTATTAGATAAAGCTCGTTCGGAGGAAGATAAGCGAAAAGAGTCAATAGTTGCATATCTCTTACATCTGATGAGGAAATATTCCAAATTGTTTAGAAGCGATCTCGGTGATGATAACGATTCACAGGGCTCATCACCATCTTCCCCCACCGTTCTTGGTTCTCTTGATGACAGCGGGTCGGGGATAGATGGTCATACCTTTGACAAGCAGTTCTCAAAGCTCGGTTCTTTTAATTTCAGGTTGAACAACAGGCGATCGGGAAATATTCCTGCTCCACCGGAAGAATTAAGGTGTCCGATATCGTTGCAGCTAATGTATGACCCTGTGATCATTGCCTCTGGTCAAACATACGAAAGGCTCTGCATAGAGAAATGGTTCAGTGACGGGCATGACACCTGTCCAAAGACCCAACAGAAACTGTCTCAGTTGTCTTTGACGCCTAATTACTGTGTCAAAGGTCTTATCAATAGTTGGTGCGAACAGAACGGAGTTCCACTCCCTAGTGGTCCTCCGGAGTCGCTGGACCTTAATTATTGGAGGCTGGCTATGTCTCACCTTGAGTCATCGAAGTCAAGATCAGTGGACAATGTCAATCCCGTCAAATTGAAAGATATTAAAGTGGTCCCTGTGCAGGAACATGGTGCAACGGAGGACGCCGAAACAAAACTGGCCCCACAAGAAAAAGAAGATACTTCTAACAACGAAGAGACTGGTTTTAGTGCACTTGAATGTTACGAAGAGTATCTGACCATCTTGAATAAGGAGGGAGACTTGGAGAATAAGTGCAAAATAGTTGAGCATACAAGAACTCTATTGAAGGACGATGAGGAAGCCCGAATCTTTTTGGGGGCTAATGGCTTTGTTGAAGCACTGCTGAAGTTTTTGGAGTCAGCAATCCGTGCAGATGATGAAAATGCCCAGGAAGTTGGATCCATGGCTCTCTTCAATCTCGCAGTCAACAACAACAGGTTTGTGAAGCAACTTAGATTTCTTTCCCGTGCATTGCTAAATTTCAGTTGGGATTTAATGTTCTGCAATTAACCTTTTTGTCTGCAAACAGGAACAAAGAATTGATGTTGGCTTCCGGTGTTACAACCTTGCTTGAGGCTATGAGCTCCAACACGAACTCTTATGGATCGGCCACGGCACTCTATCTAAATCTCTCTTGCCTTCAGCAGGCGAAACCGGTCATTGGCTCAAGTCAGGCTGTTTCCTTCCTAATTCAAATCCTTCAAAGTGGACATGAACCTCAGTTCAAGCTCGATGCCCTCCATGCGCTCTTTAACCTCTCAACTTTGTCCTCAAATATTCCCAATCTTCTTTCTGCTGGCATCCTCGGTGGCCTTCAATCCATCCTTGCATCCCCTGACGATAACCACGCATGGACAGAAAAAGCGATTGCTGTACTGATAAATCTGGCTACTTCAGAGTCCGGGAAACAAGGACTGATGTCTACTCCCAGCCTTATCAGTGCTTTGTCGACAACTTTGGACATTGGCGAACCTATAGAACAGGAGCAAGCCGCTGCTTGCCTCTACATCCTATGCCAGGGCAGCGAGACTTGCAGCCAGATGGTGTTACAGGAAGGAGTCATTCCCGCTTTAGTTTCAATGTCCGTGAACGGTACCACGAGAGGGAGAGAGAAAGCACAGAAACTTCTAATGCTTTTCCGGGAGCAACGACAGCGGGACCAACCAACTCCGAAGGTGGTCTTACAGCGGGCCGAAAGTACGTCCAAGGTCATGCCGAGCTCCGAGTCAAAACCGCAGTGCAAAGCCGTATCAAGAAGGAAGATGGGGAAAGCCTTGAGTTTCTTCTGCAAAAGCAAGAGCTACTCCGTGTACCAGTGTTAAGGTTTATGTAAATTATATCGCTGTAGAAGAACTTAGATGTTGCTGCTTCATAGAGAAGAAAAATGTATAGCCTCTAAATGTGTCACTGTAGGATGTTATCGGGTAAAAATCTGGCTTAAGTACAGCAAAAAAGAAGTGTTACTAAGACGCTGTTGTTTGGCTGTTCTTCGATTTCCAAGTTCTTAGAAATTGGAAAGGGTTTTGACCGTTGATCTAAGGAAAAATCTAGACCGTTAGATCAATTTTGTACATGTGATCCAATTGTCACGGATTGTATGCATGCGTACGCACGACTTTGCCTTGTATATTCTAACTTTTTCGGTGGTGCCAATATGAATGTGTAAATATGTAAAAAGGGGGACATGATTTTCTCAAATTGACAATTGGGACACAAATTTCAAACCGACACTCATTTTTTTTTTTTGCCAACTAAATTTTTGACGTGCGAAACGTTATTTTTCTCTCTCTTTGTTTGCAGTGATGCATGAGCTTTGTGTTCAATGAGACAGGATCAGTTTATTTTTCTATCTCCTTGTTTGTCGTGATGCATGAGCTTTCAGTTCAATGCGACTAGATGAGGTTTATTTGCCATGTCAGCACAAACGCTCGACTCGAGAGAAAAAAAGTGACATATCGCGAACGTCGTCATTCAGACGGGTAATATTTAAATTACCTCAAGTTATTGGAGGGCATTCATGTTATCTAATAATGTGCTTTACCTGACCAATTCAATCATGGATCGCGTAAGGAGTCGATAATATGTGTATAATTTGGAGTAGAACATGAACAAGACAAAGCTTGCTGGTCTATTTAGTTATGGTTTGGAATTTGGGATATAGTTTAGTCCCAAGTAGGAATGAGTAAAAAATTCTAAGAAACATTCAACTAATCCAAATCAAACCAAAACAAGATTCAAAATGAATTGGTTTGGATCATTTTTTTATTTGTAACAAAATATATCTTGGTTCTGATCCAGATCTCTTTGCAAAGAAGTTTTTTTGTAACCAAACCACAAAATTTGTTTTATCAGGTTAGAATGCTAGTGCTAACCCTTGTCGTTCGTTACATGGAAAGTTTATTATAGTATTATTAGTATAATTTAATGCACAATTTTTGTAATACATCCAGTATATTTTTTTGAGGGGATGCATTTAGTATAAATAGATGCACAATTTTTTCATAGCATGCATCAAATATCAAGAATATAGTATTTAACAATTAGATACACTAGTTAGAAGGTAATTTTTTTTACAGTATTTAATATTTATTTATCTCATTATAAGTTCATTAGAAAATTTGAATTTCATATTTTCAAAGATGTGTTGAAATTATAATTTATAATTTTATTTTGCATAGCAAAATTTTTAGATGCGTGACATTTTTTGTTCGTTACAGTGGCGGAGCCACATTAGAGGAAGTGGGGTCAATTGAATCCACTTAATTTCTTATTTATTTGATAATTTAATAGATAGTTTAATACATGCACCCATTAAAAATAAGAAATTGATCCCACTAAAGAATTAATTAACCTATAAATTAGAATTATATACTAAAAAAATTATATATTTCATATATTGTCCTCACTAAAAAAAATTTCTGGCTCCGCCCCTGGTTCGTTAGGTTGTTTGTTAGTATAAGTCCATAAGTTGAACGGATTAATTCAAATATCATAAACAACTCTAAACCTTAATTCATATCAATTACTCACCCTCAGTCCCAACTCCCAAGTGCACCGACTTACTTACCCGACATAGTACATGGTTATGTCGGCACTTTTTAGCCCACTGGTAGCCTATAAAATTCCGGCATTAACTCTGGTCTTTTTTTTAGTATATATAATTGAGCTTTTTTGGATCAATATATTTTTAATTGATTCAAATTTTCTGAACACTTTAATAAATTCTCGACGTTTGGATAAATGAATAGAGAGCACATGGTGATACCTTAATTTAAAGTTTTTTTTATATATGTACAAGTTATTTTATGTTCCTTGTGCATTTGATTTGCATAAGAGAGTAATTTGAAGTGATACAAGGGTTCACAAAGTAATTAGAGTAACATTTTTGTGTGTCAATGTTAGGTTATCTGAATCATTCCCATTGGGATTAAATATATTTTTCACATTATACATCATAGATCAAATTTAATACTCTCTTAATCTTATGTGCTAATTTTTCAACATTAAAGTATTGTTGAATCCTAGCAATATATAATATGTGACTAACAATAATACAAATAAGATTAATAATAAACTCAAACAATAATAAATATGTATTATTTAATAGTACAGACATAACATACTATACATAACTAACAATAGTACAACACATAATAATATTGTGCCATTATTATAAAGTGTTGTATTATTATTAGTGACGAGTTGTAATATTGTTATACATAACTAGTAGTGGTACAATACTCTATTAACAATAACAATAATATAATTGATATTAATAATGGTAAAGAATATTTGTACATAGAAAATTATAATGATGTCTCTATATAATATTGACATTACAAGTTTGTAATCACTTATTACCGTCATATTGTTCACTTGCGCACCTACCCACGAGAACTACAATCATAATTGAATAGTGATGCCCGCAATATAATGGTATGACACAATCCAACCTCGATTACTCTATTTCTATCCAAGTAATAATTATAAACTAGTTTATTTTACCTTGCTTGAAGGTTACAGAAGTCGAAAGATAAATTACAGAAAATTCAAGGAAAGCTACTAAAAATTTAAGATAAATTACCTGAAGGATTCGGATCATGATTAATGCATAATCATGAACTAATCTTTCTTGCAATCAACGAGCTAATATGTTAATTAAAACAAAGCTTACTTGTTGTAGCATGCTTCCACAGGATCGTCACGACAAGGTAGTGCTATCAGTCAGTTCACGATCATGAACGGATCGGATTCGTGAATGTTGTTTCACGAATGGTCTCAGATCGTAAATTCTAAGACCTACAAGGACTAAACCATAAGTCTGTCTCTTTTCTGTGCGGATAAAGATGTGGGTGGCAAAAATTACGTTTTGGTCACAGGGGCTTCCCTATTTATAGGGAAAAAATCCCTCCTGCTTGCTTTGCCACTCAAAGCCAGGAGCTGACATATGAAAAGCGCTGACGTAAGTGCTGATGTCAATTACACCTACACCCCCTTTTTTGGGCCGGACTGGGCCCATGGGCCCAAAGTCCAACATCTCCCACTCATTCATTATTGATCACAGTTAACAATAATGAATGTAATTTGGGCCATAAGCCCAATAATCTTCCACTCACACATTATTGACCATAGTCAACAAAGTCTTAGATTTTTACTTAGCAAGGATTTTGTACGACCAGCATACATCGAGTGTGAATAGCTAAACTCAAGAGCACTCACAATGGCCACATGAATTGTAGCATCTCAATATTCTCATTATGTACTGTATGCCTTATCCTAGGTCTCATCTTATATCCCATTGTTATCACATGTGATTTCAAACAATTTGTTCACGTTCACTATTGTATTACACATAATACAATAGGTGCACCAAAACTACGAATCTCAGGAATATGATCGATGAAGAACCTTCTCCTTTATAAGTATTTCTTCCATCGTGATAATGCCTGCTTTTCTAGTCAGCTTTGCCAGGTCGAATTATGAATCATGACCTTTTCATAGACTTTCCAAGCTAGCAGCACAAAATCATACTTTCGAAATACGTTAAGGATCATAAGGATAGTGTCTCTAAAAACTAAGTTTTCGAAATTGGTCTCACATCAGGGAAACAGAAATCACTCTATGATTTCCCATCCATTGGTTGACTAAGCAAATATGGTACTATCCACGTCCTATGATGTTCATTCCTCTGAAAAGGAGTGCATGTGTAACACAAATTAACATTATACTAGAGCATCGACCTCAATATTTTACTGAAAAACGGCCTTAGTTTACATAAAACTGCTCTAGTCTATCAAGATAGATAAATGATAAGTTCCACTTATTTCTTATCACTCGGATTCATAAACAATCCTATGCAGCAACAAATGCTTGCATTCACAAATCTCGTACTTTAATAAGAACTTATCTTGTAGTTAAGTAAGACGATATCAATATTTTAGAACAGACACTCGATGTAATGATGTTCATAAAAATGCCTCATCTCAACAAGGAATCAACACATTGATTCCCACTGAGGTAAATACCTGTGTGAGTGGGCTACTTTTCTGTCTCACATGCATTAGTAAATATTACTCAAAATAACATTTACAATTGTATTACTGATATAGTATCAAATTCTATTGAATAACAGATTCAATAGACACTATTTGAGCAAGAAACAACTCATTCGCAAATCCTGGGACCTATCTTATTTCTTAAAAATATTATAAGGTACTACCTAAGATCTGCGATCATATCTCATATAGATATGTGTTTCATGCTTACTTCTTCACATATAACAACTAAACATAACGTATGTTTATTGGTTCATCTAGGATAGTTATGGATGAATGGTTGAAGACTCTCTTTAATCATTTTATTTATTGCACAATAGTTACAAAAACCACAGACTCAGTTTTCATAACTGATTAGGAGATAGATACAAGTCTATTCAAAGCTACTACATGAGATAGCTTCTCCTAATAGCAAATAAATATGTCCAAATGTGAATATTCATATATTCACATCTCATGCCAAATTGGCATTAGCATAACTCATGATGTCAGGTCTTAACCTAAATGATTGTACTGTAATCATTTTCAAGTACTTTATAATTTTCTTGACCAAAAAAGTCAATGTGCTATGTTTGGATCACCATAATCCAAGACATTCGCTTAAAGGACGTTCCTAACATCCTTTAGCTTATGAGAAATATCTGGATACAAGTCTTTATTCTAGAAAATGACCTTTTTAACTACTAGGACACATAAGACTATTATCATCACATTCAAATTGTTAACTCAAACAATTTCTTAAAATCTTAAATTCGAGTAGTAATGAATTTCACTAATATCTTTAAATTTCAAAGTTAGTCATAAACCATACTTTGATTGTATAAAGATATTTCTAGTCAATTTCGACTACATATGTCATCCACATATGACCACAAACCATTTTAGAGCATTTAGTGTTATTGTCACAGTACTCATCAATCAATTCGAAAAATATACGACATATTCGTATTATGATCAAATCATGAAATAACAAGTTTAACACTGACTCGCATATAGATTGAGGCTACTTCACAAACTCTATGTTTGGTATCTCAATCTATGGATGCAACCCTGTGGTCAAACCATATAGGGTTTTTCATCCAATTCTTCACTGAGAAATGCAGTCATTACATCTATTGGATGTAACTCAAGATCAGGTAAGTCATTATAGCCAAAATCAACTCAACAATCAGAAATCTCATAACAATAGGGAACTCATCATAGCCAACTCTTTTATGTTATGTGATACTACTAAAAATCAAGCAAGACTATTTATGCTTAATCTTGAGAATTCATTAATTCTCAAAATGTGCCCCTATAGACAGGTCAACATCAAACTAGTTCTCAAATGTAGTTTGGTCTTATCTATTCATCTATTGTATTAACTAATTCATTTTAACTGAGGACTGACACAGCATCCAGAATCATCTTATATTCATTCTCATCTTATATGATTTGCTAAAAGAAGTATCACTTGTATCTTTATACAAGAGAACATTTCTCACACTTTCAACCTTTAGTCATTGGCGTGAAAAAACTTATTCTTTTAGCTTTATGAATTTCTAGTTTTGATAAATATCTCACATATCTACCATAACCAGAATTCATATCCTACAGAAGTTTTATTCCAAACTCCTACTGAAATTTAGAATTCTACTCCTGCTAAACCATATATCTCACATACTCCCACTGAGATAAAGATCATTGGGATCATGAACTTTCAGATCATCTAGAGGTGGTAAATCATTATTTTCCTCGTCCATAAAATCCTCCCACTCGGAAGGAGTGATCCAGATGATCTTAACTTATCAGTTTCATACAAGGTGGGTCTTAACTCACCTATATTAATTTTTGAAAAACTCATTTTTCAAAAAATATTATGTGGTACAAATGATCACTTCCCCATTTGATTTGTTCACTTTCGAACATATATCAACTTATTTTATACTTGTAAGTATTTCACAAAGACATTCTTTATAGGATACTCACACAAATGGACGCAAGATGATCTACTCACACAGTCTTGACCACATACTTCAGAATGAATTTAATACAACTGACGAATAAATTTAGTTATTTTGTGAACAGATCTCATAACTATTTTTCTATTCTAAAAGCGTTCACATGTAAGTAAATTTGATCTTTACCAAATTACCTTTTAGTCCTACCTTAGTTGGACAATCATGTGTTCTTAACCAACATAGTCCATTCTAGAATAACATAACTTGAAATCAACTTCAGACGTTAAGTTATGAATGCAGAAAAATAATTATAATGTAAATCACATAGATCAACATTCAAAATGAGAATATATTTACTAATAACTATCATTAATAAAGACTTATCCAGAATTTTACTCAATGTATTATTGTACTCAACTACCTAACAGAAAGTAAGAGTCATTTAAACTTGAACGAACATGCAGTATATAATGACATACACATCATCAAATTTGCAACTACATTTGAGCATTAAAAGGAAATTTTCACAAAAGAATCTCTTTATGCTCAATTATCCAAGTAAACATTACAAAACGCCTTTATACGTGCCATGTCCAAAAATAGAAAAATTTCATAATTTTCTCATCTTCGTCAACACTAGAAGATGCTTGAACATTTTTGCGTCAATACTCTTCTACAGTCATTACCTCCAGCTCAGACACACATTTGTATCCTATTGTGAATAGAAGTTAAGTTTACTTTCATTAACTTCATACAATTCTTATATTCCTATAACTAGATACGAGACAGCAATATCTAGCCACTTGTATTGCGTTTAATGACAACACGTGCTAAACATAAAGCACTCAAGAATTTTCTCAAAAAAATATCATCGTAAACTTGCAACACAATGCACAAGTCGTAGGATAAATACTCGTATTTTTCCCAAGCTATGATCAAAAAACTTATTTTTTGATCAAAAACGATAATGTCTTATACTAAGAATTTGTTCACAATCGAGTTATAATATGTAATCAATAAGTCATGTTATTTCATATATTTTTATCGGTACACATACCTCAAAAAATATTTTTCCGGATTTATCCAAAAAAATTAGGTTTGTCGAAAATTATCTTAATAATTTTCTAAACCAAACCTAATTAAAAGATTAACTTAAAATTTTTTATATAATTGAATAACATCTAATATCATTCAATAAGACATATATGATTATGAAGCCCACATGACTCAAAATCAAACTTAATTAAAAAATACAAATATTTTTCTATTATAAATGACTAATATTTATTTAAAAATAATTTAGTCAATTTAATGTCCAAAATTAAATACAAAATCTAATTTTGGAGAGTTCAAAAATATATTTTAAAACTAATCTAAAATACATTCAAGTTCTTAAAATTATTAAAATAATGTTAAAAACTTAATTTAAGAATTAATCTATAATTTTCAAAATTTTAATTGAATAAAAACAAATTCTATTCAACCAAAATACCAAAAATCCAACCAAATAAACCAATTTTGACTCAAAGTCAAAATTGAAACAAAATTGAACTGATCGAACCATTAAACCATTCCAATTCTACCAGTTTAATTCAAAATCGACCCGGGATATAAAACATTCGCGAAAAATGCAAATTTACAATTTTGCCCCTCTCATTTTCTTCTCCCCTTTCTCTCTCTCTCTCTCCGACGAAGACCGAAAATAGACTGCTAGCCAACCACTTCAACCGTGCACTCACAACGGCGAGGCAGTGGCCGAAACTGGTCGAGCTTGACTCGTCATTGCATCCCAAACACGATGATACCATTCTCAAGATCCATCGCTCCTCCGTTCGGCTTTGGTCTAGATTTCTTGCCTCCGACATCCAATGAGTTTTCTAGCTTTGAATGAGCAAATCCAGCAACGTAGATCCACGAAAATGGTATCAAAATGTCAGGAGTGAGTCGGAGAATTGACCGGAGTCAGTTGTTGGCGTTAAAAAATGTTGGATATCGTCAGATTTGTTGAGAGATTGAATTGGGGGAAAAATTGTCAATTTTAAGGTTCTCTGGGATTGGGGTTTTTGGCAAATTACAGTTTAATCCCAAGAGGTTCACGCGTTTGTGGTCCGTGGACCTGTCACAACAACTGCAAAAAACAAACTTCAATTCAGTACCAAAGTTCTCGCATGTGCAGGGAAAAAGGACAAATCCTTTATCCGTGCGAAAGACAAACTTCAATTTAGTCAATAGGTTATAAATCTAATTATAATTAAGGGAACATAATATAATTTTCACCAAAATTAACATTAAACATGATTTTGGGATCAAATAATCACAATTAAATTTGATTCCAAACATCATACAACGACCAGAACAAAACAAAACCTAAGCTCGCTCTGATACCAATTGAAGGATTCAGATCGTGATTAACGCATAATCGCGAACTAATCCTTCTTGCAATCAACAAGCTAATATGTTAATTAAAACAAGGCTTACTTGTTGTAGCGTGCTTCCACAGGATCGTCACGATGAGGTAGTGCTACTGGTTGATTCACGATCATAAACGGATCGAATTCGTGAACGTTGTTTCACGAATGGTCTCGGATCATAAATTCTAAGACCTATAGGACTAAACCATAATTTTGTCCCTTCTCTGTGTGGATAAGGATGTGGGTGGCAAAAATTACGTTTTGGTCACAAGGGCTTCTCTATTTATAGAGAAAAAATTCCTCCTACTTGCTTTGCCACTCAAAGCCAGGAGCTGAAATGTGGCGGGTGGATGACGTCAGTGCTGACGTAAGTGCTGATGTCAATTCCACCTCCACCCCATCTTTTTTTTCTGGGCCGGACTGGGCCCATGGTCACAAAGTCCAACATTACCTAACAAGGTATAACACTTTTTTTACATACAAAATTAATAAAATATTTTAATATGATCTCTAATATTACAAATTTATTATCGCTTAACAGAATCTCAAATATGCCATAAGCGCCCTCTCCTCAAAATCGGATAGTACTGCCCACAATTTAATTGCAACACCCTGTCCAACAACCATTACTTCCTATTGCTTGGTGAAATTTTCAGTTGCCGCATAAACTTATTCTACCCAAATAATAATAATCAATTATTCTCATTACCTCACTTGAAAGTTATAAAAGTTTAAGAATAAACTACATAAACAATTAAAGGAAAGCTACTAAACATTAAGGAAAAATTATGAAAATTAAAGTAATATTTTTGGCGACTATGGAAAATGGGATATCACCATTCAACTTTTAGTAATTGCAAAAACAGTTTACAAAATTTTAAAAAGGCTTCGAAAAAATAAAAAATAATGATAACTTCCTTACTTATTATTAGAGAGTATGCTTATCTTTATATTTATATTAATCACTTTCTTACTTATAACCTTTTACAATTCAAATTGATAAACTAATATTCTACTTACCATAGTTTTAGAATATATGGTCTAATTGGTCGAACCACAAATTAGAATATAAAGATTATTGAATTTAGACATAAACTTGCTAACCTTATTAATTGCTTGAAATTTGATCGAACCAAGCAATTGAAACAAAATTTTTTATCAATTATTTTTAGTTCGTTAGGTTGGGTTAGAAATTGAAAAAAGGAGAATTTCTTCCAAGTTTCCAAACCCTAAGACTTGAACACTCAAAAACCCCCAAAACATCCTCTCTCTCACAGAGAAAAAAAAACCAGCCCAAACGTATTTGCCAGGGAGAGAGAGGGGGTCTCTCAGTCTCTTCTCTCTTCCACCCTCCACCTCCTTCCTCATTCCTCCACCTTCTACCTCTTTCTTCTTTTTCCCTTCCTTCTTCTACCAAAAATTTCTTCCTAGTTAAAGTTTTTCTAGGGTTTTATACCCTCCTATCTTTCTCTTACCTCCTATTCCATCTCCACTTCCTCCACTTTCCCAGCCTCCTTCCTCCACCCACGATCTTTTCCCTCTACCCTCCACCTCCTTTGTCTACCCGCCACAGCCTCGCCTTGTCGTCAACCACCCATCTCAGCCCTCATCTCGCCTCCTCTTTCCTCTACCATCGTCTGCCTATTGTCCGCTCTCGCTTTGCCTCGCCAGTTGCAGTCCTAGCCCCGTCACTGCTGTCGTCTGTAGGGGTGAGCAAGTAGACCGAAAACCGTTAATCCGGACTAATCCGGACCGGAAAAACTGAACCAATCCGGACCATACTAGAAACGGTTCCAGTCCAGTTTACGAAAAACAAGAAATCCCAGTTCTGGTTCCGGTCTGGGTTTTTTGGGCGCCAACCGGAAGGAACTGGAATAGACCGGAACTTTGCCACTATTCAAACAAATTTTCACTAAAACAACCTAAATAGAAAAGAAAACATTACTAAGCCAACACACAGATTCAGAGATTCCCCTCTCTATTGTCATCCTAGCTACAAAGAGGATCAAAGGGGAAGATTGCGTTTCTCTCTAATCCCAAGGGGTAAAAGCGTAAAATCCTTACCGCTGTCGCCATGAGGTAATCGTAATCGGGGAGCAGCCATTTGATCCCGTGATAAATTACGATCGCGAATAAGTAAATACGAAGAGGAAATAAAGAGATTTAGAAGTAATAAAATAAAATACGGAGGGAGAATTACCGGATCGGGGGGAGAGGGAGAGATCTCACAGTGGGGAAGGAGATTAATTAGATATTGTGAGTTAGGAAGTGGTTTCCTGGTACATCACCGGCCGGGGCTCCCGGCCGTTGGAAAATTAATAAATAAAAAGGGAAAATTAATATTTATTTCACTTGGCGTTATTTATTTATTTAGTGATTGTTTAAGTAAATAAATGTAAATATGGGAGAAGTGGGAGAGGGGATTTCGAGAGGCTCGGTGCATTATATTCTTTGACGAATTTTCATGGCAGCCGTGAAGTTATGTTAAGTGCCACGGTTTCCGGTTTGGATCCGGCTTACACCGGGCAAGCACAGTCCGGTTCCAGTCTACACCGGATCCTAATCCAATCCAGTCCGACTTGGCAGATCCTATGAAATCCGGTTCCAGTTTTTCCAGTCCGGTCACTATCCGGTCCGGTCCAGCTTACTTGCTCACCCCTAGTCGTCTGCCCTACTCACCGTCGACCTCCTCCTCGGTGGATTATAATTATTATAGTTATTATGCTTTCTGGCTTTTATTTCTATATTGTTTTCTGTTCCAAGACTCTCTTGTTTGGTGATCTCGTTGTTTGTTGGCTTTGTTTCTGTTGTTTTCACTTGGATCTATGTTTGTCAAATCTGAGATCCCTTCGGATCTTGATGCTTGTCTGATGCTTATGGGTGGAGAATCTTGCCTCGGCCGATTTACGTCGGCCTTGGCAATCTGCAGAGTTTCCACTTAGTTGTCCTCTCAACTTTGTCTTGAGATTAATTGACGAATCTTATTTTAGTAGAACCCCACCTTGATCGATGACTTTTGTGTCTATTTAATCGCCTTTAGTGTCCCTCTTGTGCCACCTTGCACTCGTCAGACCGGCTTCGATTTCTGTTTGGTATGTTTGTAATTTTTTTATGTACGCTGTAACCTGTTTATCAATATAGGCTACGCAACACTTTATCCCTAAAAAAAACTCAAAAACAAAATAAAATAAAGCTTGAGGAGGATGACCGTAGAGGAAAGGTGACAAAGGAGAAGGGCCAAGAAACAAAGTCGTCGAAGGAAAATAGTGTAGGAGCAAAGTTCCCAAAGAAGAAGAGCTAGGTAAGAGGTTGCCAGAGGATGGAAGAGGTAGAGTCTATCAGAGGATGAAGGAAGTAGAAGTAGAAGGACGAGATGGAAGACAAAAAGAAAAGCTTAAACAAAAACTTAGGAAAATGAAGAATTTTTTGGAAAGAAAAAGAGTAAAAAAAAGTGAACAATGATGTAGATATATGTTGAAAAGTTATAATATTAAACTTATTAAAACTAGAAAATTCATACTTCATATATGATTATATGTATGATTTACATATAATTTAAAATTTTAGTCGGATCAGTGTTTTAACTGGTCGGAGCATTCAACCCCACGACCCAAAAAAAAAAATCACCCTCCAAATTACTTATTTTCATTCCTCTCATATCCCTCTCCCTAGCAAAAAAAATTTCATTCCTTTCCATTTTTCTTTTCCCCTCATTATGTTGTTGCAAAAATGACAATAAAACTTTTGTTGTATTTTTCAAATGACTAGTTCCTTTGCGTCAAAATCCTGTTACATTGATACAGTCGAATTAGCTATCAACGTTAATCACAGAAGAGATAAAACAACGTAAAGTTTTTCCAATTGTAATTGGTTCGAACTTAAATTAAATAGCACGTAGTTTAGAAGAAAAAAAATGCTACTACAACTATGTAAAACTGTCGTTAAGAGTTAAATCACCACTGATAGGAAGCAGATCGGGTCATGGAGTCGTCGTTTCCCTTCTTTGGAGGAGATGTCTTCATTAGCCAAGCTGACTCAAATAGAGCTAAAATTTCTTGGTCTTTGTTATGGCTTTTCTTGCTCTTCCCTTCTAACTCTTCAGCCTCATTTCCGATCTTGGGAGAGCTCTCTCGTGATCCTTTCTCCAATGCCTCTTTGTAGGATGGCTTCGGGGAACCCATTTCGGGTTTGCTCCCTTCCGAATCTGAACCCGTGGGTACCGCCTTTTCTGATGAAGGCAGGGGAACAAGATCTTCCTTGATCTCGCCTTGGCACGAGCCAATTGTAGGAAGTTGTCCCGTGCCTTGGCCAATCCCGGCACTTTCGTAGCTGGCCTCGTTGCAATTTTCATCAACTACGATCTCCTTCTCCTTGACACTTTCCCCGCAATCATTGAGAATGGATATGAAGAACTCGTCCACTGCATTCTCGAAGCTCCTTGGGAAACTCTCAACCATTTGGGCCATCTCGTCGACCTTATCGAACACGTATTTCCATGGCGGAAATACAGCCTCCATCGCGCATTGGACAGGGAGTATGATCAGGTCGTCAACGAGGTATATGAGAGTTAGCAGCAGGCGTTGCGAGGCTCGGATCAACGGGGAGGCCAATGAGGCTGCATTGCTCATCTTGTTGAGTAGTGGTATGTTTAGATTCTCGGCCTTTTGGTAGGCAATTGTAACTATGGAAATGAAGGAGGCTAAGCTTGTATGCAATGGCCGGCGTCTAGGAATGGAATCCATTTCTCTGCAGGTTGCTGGCGCTTCCTGGAACCATCAAGTGACTTTGACAGTTAGACTATTATGGAGTTCCGCTTGATCAACTAGAGTATCTTAGAGACAGTTCTCTTAATAATGTGAACTTAAATCCTTTAATACTTGAACTAACTTATTAACGTCAAAAAAAAAAGTCAACTTTTTAGACATAAATGTATTAATTTGGGGCTAATATGTTTTGATATTTGAAATGTAACACATGAATGTTTTAACATGACACGAGTGAATTTATTCGTTGATTGTTATCATGACATACGAGACAATATCAATTTTTTGTATAATATTTTGACTAGATTTTTTTAGATCGTTTAATTTAAAGTGTTAAATTGAATATAAAATTTGCAACGTATTGAATCGCAAAATAAGAATTGTCCCTAATGACCTAATTAATTACAACCATGCATCTAATCTAAAAAAATAAGAACATGCATCTAAACGTAATTTATGGTTAAATTGCAGAGCGCCATTTGAAAAAGTTGGATCAAATGATTTATGCAATTTAAGAAAATTTTCCGTCAGGATGAGGAACTGAAGACTCAAATCAGATCTGATCATGGATATGGAAAATTCTACACGAATTCATTCTCAGACATGATACATTTAATATGTTCTGAAACAGAAATCCTTTCCAGGTATAATGTCTGAAATCTCATTTTGTCGTTGGGAAATTTCTAGCAACAAGCAATTTGGAATCTTACCATTATCAAGGATTAGTAGGATGAATCTTCCAGTTCTCCCCAAGGAATATTTCTCAATCATATGAGGGCTTGAAGGTTTTTCTCAATCAGAGAGGAATGCAAAATATAGGTAATTAAAATGGCAAAATAACTGTTGCCACTGTTTTGTTGGCAGGTTTCCGACCCTTTTCCGATGAATACGATACATGAGAAATATTGTGGTTATACTTAACGTTTGCAAATTAACATCTTAAAATGAAAAAAATAAGGGTAAATTACATCTGGCCCCCTCTGATTTGGGGTATTTAACGCTCGTCCTCCTGTTTTTCTAAAACCGATTAAAAAACCCTTTCTGTATGGCAAAATTGTACGAATCAGCCCCTCATACCGGAATTGGAGATTTTCTCCGGCGAGTAGGCCCATGAAATGACAAAAATGCCCCTTGGCTAAAAAAAACCATCTCTCGTTTCCCTCTTTTGCCCCAACCACCCACTCTCTCAATCTGTCTCTGGAGAAAATGTTTATTCTTGAAGCTTCTTCTTCCACTTAAATGACGAAGCAATTCCCTCAGTTTCTTAAAGCCGACAAAGCTTCGCCTACCATCCAAGCTCTGCCTTTATCACCCACATTTCTATTACAAGCTCGAACCCCTCCTCGGCTCCTCTGGCACCATCCCGTCAAAGCTATGTCATAGTTACCAGACGCTCTCGCCTCTTCCTCTTCCCCGTCGGGATTTTCGATATGGACGAAGTCCTCGGTGATCCTGTCTTCGGTGGGTTTTGGGTTGGGGATTGGGTCCCTAGATCCTGATCTGACTAATACACACCGTTAGGGCGCTCTTTTTTGCTGTTCTTTGATGGGTTTGTCTCAAAATATGAACTTTTCGATGAACTCAGGTCAGGTGTTAGTGGAAGTTGGACAAGTTGTTAACCATTTTGATTTGGGTTTTTTTTAGATGAGTTTGAAGCGCAGGGAATTCGGTATTGTGATGTTGGGGGATGGTTTCAGTATGTTTGGTTTGGGTTTGCGATTCGATTGTTTCATCTAAAGGCAAAGCCAAACTTGGTTAAACTTGGGGGTGATTGCTTAGTGGTTTGGTTTTGTGTTAAATAGGATTGGTGCCCTTCGATTAAGAACATCTTCAGTTGTTGTTCTTGGTTGAGGTCTTTTTCTTGTTGGTTTAATTAATTGAATTGGTTTTGTTGTTTAATTTGTATTTTCTACAAAGAAAAAATTGAGGACGAAGGTGGAAGAGGAATAGGAGGAAGAAGGAGGGAGGAGGAAGAAGAAGAAATAATTTTTTTTGTTTTTTAGCCAAGGGGCATTTTTGTCATTTCGCGGGCCTCCTCGCCGGAGAAAATCTCTGATTCCGGCATCAAGGGCTGATTCGTATAATTTCGTCATACATGAGGAGTTTTTTAATCAGTTTTAGAAAAGCAGGGGGGCGAGCGTTAAATACCCTAAACCCGAGGGGGCTAGATGTAATTTACCCAAAAAATAATTAACTTAAAAAATTGTTGAGTGGACGTTCTAACATTGTACCGGTCATATTGTCACCCGCCACGACCGGTGGTTTGTTTTAGCTGGAGGGTAATTGAACTGGTGGTCACTGGAAAAATGGACATCAACGATAATACGAAGCTTTTGTCGAATAACAAGGTATTAAAAAACTAATGGAGAGGTGACCCAAAATGTCCACCTCATCGAGTTATTGTTATGTCAGTATAACACCAGCTCTCGTAAAGTGAAAAGTTAGATTTACCTAAATACATGATACTTTGTTGGGTACTTTTATAATAGGGGATAAAAAATGTCATTTTCTTAATATAATAATATATGTAATTAAAGTGTCTCTATCCCAATAATCTATATACTTTTTAATTTAAATTCGAGAAAATGATTATTTTTTAAAACAAAAATTTTGGAAATTTTGCGTTGGACCATTCGGTCCGACATATTGAATCAGTGGTCAACACCAGTTGGACCAGTGCTGGACCGTTGTTTAAGTTTTATCAAGAAACACGGCCCAGTTTACTCTCCGTTAAAGGTTGGACCAGTTCAACTTGTCGGACCATGTTTTTTTAAAACAATGTTAACTAGCATGTAAATCAATGTATATGATTGCAAAGAAAGTGGATGACTACACTCCAAGATGTTCATCTAATAACACAATTTAAAGCCGTTCAAAGATGCTTTTCCCAGCAAACAGAAATATTATGAGCAACTACTACTTCATTAGCTTCTATTGGTTCCACAACATGTACTTCCCTGATTCTCAATTGCCACAGACACATGAACCCTTTACAACAAATGCCAGAGCAAGCAACAATAGAAAGGTGCAGACATAGGTTTACTTCCCGGAAACTCTGGTCGGGCGACATGTCTACGTTGCCAAAGCCTTCAACCTCCGCTCTACCGAAACCACGTATCGAAAAACAAAACAAGAGAAAAGAAGGCTGTACAGTGTACACTGTAGTCCTGCAAACTATATTACATGGCATACTTCATTTGCTTCTCCATCTCCATTTCACTTCAATAATCTCACTAATGGTTGCTGTTGATGATCTATAAAATCTTGAAAACAGTTATTTTTTAACTATCATCTCAATATATTCACACTAGTCAATCTCCAACATGCATGAATCTCACTTGGACATTGGCCAATCAAAATTCTTGTCGCGTAGAAGAATTAGTGTTCCGATTTTGTCAAGTGCAAAGTACAAGTTTGAAGATAACCTTTCGAAAACTCTTTTCTAGAAGGAAAAATTGACAGGTTGTTCTGGCAGCACAAAAGTTCCAGACAATTTAGCCAATGTGTCGAACAAAATGAAATTTACTCCCGATATCATGTCCAGGAAGACTTGCAACGATATAACATGGAATGACCAAGATGAATTTTATTACTGCAAAGAAAGGTATCGAAAAAAGAAATTCGACTTCTCAATGTAAAGCCACAAAGCGCACAAAAACCCCAGCCTAAGAAACACGCTCACGTAGAAATGTTACAAAACATAGAAACCACAGATCGTAAAGGAGGATCAAAGAACATTCTTTTGCAATCAATTACACATATATACCCCGCTCTCGTACCTGTGGTTCACCTCATAAAAGTCCGTCTTTCCTTCAGATGCAGGCCGTAAGGAAATCCCAGATAGCGATGTAGCCCCTTGCTTGGAAAATTTAACATAACCAAAGACCTCAATCTCTTCATCACCCTCGCCTTCACTAGAATCAACTGGAAATCTTGCTTTCAAACGACCAGGAGTCCCCTTCAGTGAGATCTCTGGCACGTGCCATTTCAACTCTCTCTCTGACCTATTCAGTATAGCTTTCGGAGACACATTCAACAATGTCGGATCCACAGGTAACTTTAGAATAAACGTTACATCAGTCAACGGCTCCAGCAAATCTGG
This sequence comes from Hypericum perforatum, assembly GCA_012979155.1. Taxonomy (NCBI): domain Eukaryota; kingdom Viridiplantae; phylum Streptophyta; class Magnoliopsida; order Malpighiales; family Hypericaceae; genus Hypericum; species Hypericum perforatum. The sequence continues at coordinate 73,635 of SOPF01027501.1, forward strand.
GTTTGAAGCATACTGAATCATCACAGAGAGCAGAGTCCCACTGTGTCGTTGTACGAGGCGAACCCTTAATGGCAATGGGGTCTGTCTCGGCAATAAACTATACTTGATGATGGGGATAGGCTCATCAGACGCCACGGTCCTCACATGAAACATCCCGTTCCCGAGACTACTAACTTTTGCACCCATCATGACAAACCTCTTCACAGCAGCAGTGTTATCAACTTTGAACGAAAACTCAGTCTCTTTGTCTCCGGCAGCTTTTGTTGGCAAGGTTTTCAAGTAAACCACACCCATCAATCCTACTCTAGCAAGCAACGATTCCCTGAACTCGGCGCTAATTTCCTCAACAATGTACATCTCAGGACCTTTCATCTCAGTTTTCTGAACTAAAAGATTCTCAAGAGGTGTACCTGCTCCACCATCTGCCTTGGGAACGTCACTGCCAACCCGAGCCTCAAGCAACTCAAGCCCACCAAGACCCTCCCTTTTCGGAACTTTCTTTGTCCCAACGAACTCCGAAGCATCCAAACCACCACCCCAAGCATCACCAAACCCTTCAAAAGTTTCCCCGAGCGAAGCCTGCTCGTTACTGAACTCGATCCCACCGTAATTCCCTTCGAATCCCTCAACACTAATGTGCGTCGCCTGCGTGGCCTCGGCTGGGGGCAATGTAGTAACTTCCAGGCCGGCCAACGCAAGAGTCAAGTCCTTGGACTGTTTCTTGTCCTTCTTAAACTCCCCAACCAGCTTCTCCTCCTTGTTAACTGCATCACTCGCCGCAAACGGATCCACATTCTCCTTCTTCTCCTCCTCCTTATCCACTACCTCCTCCTCATCCTCCTTCCTCTGATCGGGCGCGTGCCTCGCAATCGCCTCGTCCCCGGCCGCAATAGCCTCGGGCGGCAACTCGAACACCGTGTGGGAGAACGCCTCGACCCTGGCCTGGTGCTCGGCCGCTACAACCTCGTTCCCGGCCGTCCACGAGTCCGCTCCCCGCACCTTGCTTTCCGTCTCCACCGCGGAGTGCACCATCTTGGCGATCCCGTCGCCGTGCATCGCCCCGAGCATCGCGGCGAGGCGGATGTTGCTCACCCCCCTCAGAACAATATCCAGCGCCATGTAGATCTCGGCGTACTTCCGGCCGAGCTTCTCCGGCGTAACGTCAACTCCCCGGCAGGCGGTCACGACGACGCTGACCGCCTGGTTGACGATGTGGATGCACTCGAACACGTTGACCCTGTTCCCATGGTCGTCGTCGGCGGCGACGGTTATCCCGAGGACGTAGATCCCGTTGACGAGGCGGTAGACGACGCGGTAGCGGCTCTCGACGCCGACGATGAGCTGGCCGGAGGAGGCGGCGAGGGGATCGTCGCCGAGGGAGGAGACGGAGTCGGAGTATTCTCCGGCGGGGTGGGGGTGGTTGGGGTGTTTGGCGGTGGCGAGGGAGAGGCGCGTGTTGCGGAAGGCGGAGGTGGCGACGAGGGCGCGTGCAGGGGGGAACCACTCGCGGGTCTGGAGAAGGATGTCGGATCCATTCGCGGGTTGCAGCGCTAGGGCTAAACACGACATTTCACTTCTCTCTCTCTCTCTCTCTCTCCCCAAAGAGTTTAAGTTTGGATCTGCGGAGAGAGATTTTAGGTGTTGCTTTGATGATTTGGAAGTGGGAAATGGGAAAGGGGAAAAGTTCAGAATTTGGATCAGCTTACTGATTTATTTTCTGGGTCGAGGTTGTCGATACGGAAAGAGTTCAGGGTCGAAATCAGTAAACAAACCGGACCGGTCTGAACCGGACGGCAAGATCCATGAATTGTTTCAAGGGAAATATGAGAATTGATCCGTTTTTTCTATGTAATGGTGAAAATGAGTACAGAATAACAGAAATGTTAAACAGATAAAAGACGGACTTGGAATAGTCATATGAAATTCAACCTAAAAAAACGGGAAAAAAGGTAATCCTTGAATATTAGATTTATTCTGAGCAGAATATTTTTGTGTCTTATGTTAGATCAGGAAGTTTAGGTTGGGTTGATGGGCTTGTTGTTCTACTTGCGAAGTTATGAGATTTGACCATTGAATTGAATTGATCATGTCTTGGAGATTCACGGTTCAAGATCGGTCATGCAATTTGATTCAACATGGAGACTTTTTGAATGTTTGAGCCAAATATTATTAAACTTTAAGCTCGGGTCCATTAGATTCTCATATCCGTATATTGGAAATATATGTGTGTAGTTTATTTGAAAAGATAAATTTCTACATTAAGGCAATGACAAGATTTGAATCTTTGACTGATTAGTTAATTGCAACTCCTTGTGTTGTTGGACTACACATATTAAATGTAGTTGAGAGTGATGAGAAGATTAGAGAAGTTATATGAGGTTTCTTTTTCTAGAAGACTCACTTGTTCCATGAGATTTGATAAAGATTTTGAGTTCATTGAGTGATTATATCATGCTGGACAAAGTGATGAATCGTGTTGAAGATCTTAAACATTGGTTGGACCAATTACTCATTAATGAACTAGTGAAGATCTAGTACAACTATATGTTTATTTCACTCAAATATTTACATTATATCTCTTAGATGTCCATGAGGATAGAGTAATGGGTCATAACCACAAGAATGGTGGCGTTAGGTGTTGGTGATGAAAAGTCCTACAACTCATGGAAAATACCAAAACTAATGTCAAAATGGTGTTCATGTGTACGTGATGTAAAGTCTAGTAGCTGGTAATTTTGTCTGTTATTTTTTACTGAGATTGATGTTCGCTCAACGATATTATCCCAATCGATTTCCATAAGAAAGTGGAGGTTGCTTCTGGATGAGGTCAATTGAGAAATGGTTCGTGCTACCCCATAATCTGTTGGTTGTGCTAGAGGTTTTGGGATTAAAGCTGACCTATGAGATTCAGGCATGCTGACTCTCGATTTATATGTATGGTAATTTTCTCCCTTCATGTTGGTTATTTAGAGTGGAAGACACGAGGTGAATATACGTTGTTAGGATACTTGTCATAGATTTCCCTTCATGTATAGTGATTTTTATCCATGTACAAAATCTAACAGGGCCAAAATGATATCAAACTACTTCGAACATAATTGTCAGAAAAAAAATATTGATACGAGTTTCTTAATTATGGGACGAAATTCTCATATAGAATTCTCTAATAGAAGATCTCCCTAATTTTTAACATTGCAATGAAATTTTATAATATTTTTTTTCATTGATATATATGATCTAGTAGTAACCGATGACATTCATTATATGCACTATTTTAGAAACACAACGTAATCATGATAACAGTATCATAAATTCGTCAACTAGAATTTTAATCGATATCCTTCTCAGCAACCATAACATAATCACAATATCCTTCCATTCTGATCTAGTAAATCAGAAAATCATATCATAACCATAATATCACTCCATTCTAAATAGCGTGAATCATACCATTTACCAAAATTACTCAATTAATACTTTGGTTACCACCGTGCATAAATAAACCTAATTTATAAGTCTTCCAATATGGAAACATGCTTAAATGTATGAAGAGCTCAGAAAAAGCAAAAAATATCTCCGAAATCATGAAAATAAAATATGGTAGAAAACTTTAAATGGCCGTAACTTTTAGACAGCTGCAAATTTGACCCCAAAACTCAATCATTTCAAGCGTAGTAAGAACATGTGTAGATCATGAAATTCCCTTTCCGAAAAGATATTATAATAGAAAATCAGATAAACAAGTCAAAAGTAATAGTTGTTCGAAGTTTCTAGTAGTTTTGACGCAAAAATCATGCGAGAAGTCGCACATAACTTTCTACCAAAAATAATCTAACCCCCAATACTCCCCAAGATCGCTCACATGCATGAAAATATGAAAGTGGATGGTTTCGACTCTTTTTTTATTGATAAAAATGCTCTGATACCATTTAAGTTGTCACGCCCCGAATGTTAGGCATGTCAAGTGCCACAAAGTAAAAATCTTTGTAAGGTCATTTACGTTCTCAAGTTACAATTGAGTCTCAAGTATAAAGGTAAAGAACATATAGAAGTGAAGGTAGAGAGTTTTAAAAATACTAAATATATCATGATGCATGTCCTCGTCTCTACCTTCTTGATATTAGTACCATATTATTTGGATATTGATATCTGTTTTTTTATATTACTACCATTGATTTTGATGTAGATACACATTTACTTAGATACTGATTCTTATTTACTTGAATATTTGTTCCTATTAATTTTAGTATTGGTATTAATTATCTTTAATATTGATACATATTTATTTAGATATTAGTATCCATTAATTTTTATATTAGTACTTATTACTTTAATATTGATATCGTTTACCTTAATATTAATTTTTCAATTATATTTTGTTTGGATTCATTGAGTGTCATTTAAATGTTACCTATATTGAAGTAGTAAGATATTAATATTTATTTTTTTTGAAATACTATTTTTGGTTTAGAATATATAATCATTAAATAAATTTTGATATATAGTTTTTTTAATTTTTTTAAGTTTTGATTTGGAATCGCAAAATTTGAGGACTTATGGATATTTTTAATGATTTATTTTTGCATTTTCCATAACCATATTTCCTAATTTTTAATTTTTTAGTTAATATTAGTATACTAATTATATTCTTATAAATAAAAAACTTTTCTTTAATCCTTTTCAACGAAGATTCTGATTTATCTAATCTCACTGAATTTTAGTTCGCGTATATACATCTAAAATTTGCACTGAAATTTAACCCTCGGTCAATGGGTTCTAGTCGGAATTTTGACAACTACACTACAAATCATGATTTACTTACATCATCATGCGCAAGCAGCATAACAGCAACATCTCCACTTACGTCCTTCTGATTTCATTACAGCTTATAGAGTTATAATTTACCTACTTTACATATTTTACACGTATACTTTATTTTGTTACATGTTTAAATTTTTAATCTCGTAAATTACACAAATAATTGTTGAAGTTTGAAATACTACATAAAATGTGTTTTAAAAATATGCTTGTAGTGAAAGGCGCCGTTTGGACGAACCTTGATTTCCGTCAACATTGGTTGTGATTACAGCAATGGACAACATATGTTGTAAGAGTGATTGAATCATATTTTCTTTTCCTTGAACAGATCTCAATTTTTTTACTCTCTTATCAAATTGTCTCTCTATCATACGATAAAAGTGCTATAAAACATCACGAACAACTAATTTATTCTTCAACAAGTACAACCAAACTGACTGAGAATGATCATTTACGATAGTTAAAAAGTATAAGTATGAATAACCATCATAAGATGGTTCCCCATATGGCTGATAGGAAAAGATAACCTCTTGTGCATGGACATTATTCAACCTAAAATATTAAAAGATTTAAATAAGTAAAATTTTTATACTTGCAAATAAATTAATATGGTAATCTAAAATATATTTCACTTAACAAACTAAGCTACAAGGAGATAGGGACACCTATATTTTAACCACCCAAGAAAACGTAAGACTTTTCTCTTGAGATCGTCAATATTTTGAGCAGGTGAAAATCCATCGTTATTAATACAAGTCTGTGATGATGTCTTGTGCTTACCACTTGAATTAATTTATTATTAACAATTCAGGGAAAGACAAAAATGAGTGACCATAAAGGGAACCACTCTGTAATTATCAGACCACCTATATAATGTTCTTTTTGGTGGAAAGGCCACCTATATTATGAACCCAAGAGAGGATACTTAACCAAACATTTTGCATTTTCCTTCTCAATCTTCATCACGCTAAGATTGCTTCCATTTGCTAGCAGCTTGGATAAGGTAATTAGTACTCAACACTTTGTTTAAAGGATACAAATTCCTTGCAACTTGGTTTATTTGTTGGCAGCTTCTATAAACTATCTAGTGTTATATTCTTCTAGCACTAGCTCCAACAAGTTCTTATCACCCTTTTGCTTTACAAGTTCTAGCAACTTTGTTGGTTTGCTTGATCTTTTCTTCTCTTAATGTAGGATGGCAGGAGGCATGTAAACTGGTGATATAGGAAAACAGTAACTAAATATAAAACTCCAGGATTTGGACACCAGTTCTAGAGACCAAGATGGAAGATGGTTATCCAGCAGATCATGTTTCAATTGATGTCACAAACTTGAACAGACAGTTGGCCTGTTCCATCAAAGCCAAATTGCTGGAAAAATCTCCATCCTCTGTTGAAAATTGCATCTTCCGTGTCCCGGATAAGCTCCGATCGGACCACGGATCACTTTTCGATCCAAACATTGTGGCAATAGGCCCTTATCACCATGGCAATACGAGGTTATCCGACATGGAGGGCATCAAGCTATGGTACCTCAATGACATGCTTGCACGATTCCCGTTGTCTGCAGAGGATATCCTGGAGTGCATAATTGGAAGCGTCCGCGAACTGCAGAATCGCGCATACGCATGTTATAGCAACCCGATCCATCTCCGAGAAGAAAAAGTCCTCGAAGTGCTGGTCGTAGACGGCTGCTTCATGATCGAGCTTTTTCGGAAAGATGCATACATTGTCCCTAGACATAAAGATGATCCCATCTTTAACACATCATGGATGCATGAAAATCTTTACCATGACTTGATCCTGCTCGAGAACCAAGTTCCCTGGTTCGTCCTTCAGCGATTATTTGAGCTAACAGTGTCGATTAACGAGCAAGAGCCGTGCTTCCTAGCTAAGCTAGTCCTCAAATTCTTTGAGACCATGATGTTGATGACGGTTCCCTCCGAATACCAACCAAACACGCGCGAGATCAAGCATGTATTAGACCTCTTGCGCAACTGCATACTCCCATCCCCCGGGTGCAGAGACTCCCGCATATGCAAAAAGCTCGAGCTCTTCTCCCCCGTGACCGACCTCCTTCGAGCCGGTGTCCAGTTCAAGAAAGGACGGCCAGACGACATCTCTAACATCAAGTTCCGCAACGGAGTGTTTGAGATCCCGACCATCAGACTCTGCTCAAACTCGGAGTCGTTGTTCCGCAACATCATAGCATACGAGCAGTGCGACTACAATAGCTCGGACCAGTTCACGTCGTACGCGATCGTCCTCGACTGCCTCATTGACCGAAGCAAAGATGCGGACGTTCTCATCGAAAAAGGCATCATCATGAACGCCATGAGCACACAGGACATATCATGTCTCTTCAACAGGCTCTACAACCACACGTTGGTGTGTGAATTCCACTACGGGGAGGTGGTCAACGAGGTCAACGAGTACTATAGATCACAATGGTCTCGGTGGAGAGCTACCTTGAAACGTGACTACTTCAACAATCCTTGGTCTATAGCTTCGTTTGTTGCTGCAATTCTTGTACTTGTTTTCACTTTTCTGCAAACGCTCATCACCATTCTTTCTTACCACTTTTGATCAGTTTAGACAAATATTTGTAGCCGAAATGTTTACTTATATTAATAGAGAAAATTAAATAGAAATTTTTTAACTTTCCACTTAGGTACAAGCAATAACAGATTGGATATATGATTAAGCAAAAAATTGTTTCCGTTTTTGTAAATTCTACTGTACGATCCTCTTTATTCACCTTTATTTCACTCTTGTGTGTGCTTTAAAAGAAAATCACACTTTCATGCATTTTCTTGCACAAGTTGATATTGGTGAATCTACGTGTCTTAACTCATCTATTCGCTCAATTCTACGTCTTTTAGCACTTCTTGAATATATGCAATTTTGATTTTGTGTATTAATTTTCTTTGTTTTATTTAACTCGATAAAGGTCAAAATATTTTAGAAAGAGAAATGTAGAAAATTATGCTTGTACAAGAAGAACAAACTTTAGAACGCGAAATAATTTTCTCTCGTTGTTAATTTTGGGTGAAACATATTCTCATCTTTGAATTTGTATAAACATTCATTTTAGAATGTGGAAAATATTTTTTTCTCATTGTTCAATGTTCTAAATTTTTT
>SOPF01027501.1:81602-147360 GCA_012979155.1 Hypericum perforatum
GATAATTAATACATAAAATCAAAATTATAAATATCCAAAAAAATTTATTCACATGGTTTTATATCTCTATAGTACTAACAGGCAAGTAGTCGAGCCAAAACTGGAGCTGAGATACAGAGATTCTGGTAGTAGTTTGTGAAAAAAAATACATGAAATGCATAATTCTACACTTTTTTTGCAAATTGACAGTCCTTATTTTTGTGTGAACTGATATGAAATTCCTTAGGATTATACCCTTTGGAAAAATACTTCATAGTAATTCATGAAAAAAAAAATTCAATTTAGTTCAAAAGTCAATACTTTCATCCAACTCTATAAAAAAAATCCAAAATAAATCAGGAATAATATATTTAAACATTATGTGGTTTGACAGTTTTAAAAAAAGGGCATGTGGTTTTTTTTTCTAGATTTAGTTTATGTAGTTTATTTTTTTAGAAATTTCAAGTTTCGGACAATACGGATAAGTGTCAGATCACATGTTCGTCCATGTGGATATCACGTTTGTCAAAACGAAGTTTGACGTGGATATTCAATTTTGTTTAAGTCATGCTGATATGGCTAGTGACTAATTTCCATTTGAGTTCTAAATTCAATTTAAAAACCACAGTTTTTTATGCAAGATTTTGACTGGCTTGATTCAAGTTGTATTACGAAGATGAGACATATATCTACAACTTTTTAGTTTATGACTTTTCTAAAATCAGGATATAATATTGTAAAAAATATGTTCGAAGTTAATATGTTTGTAACCCGATCTACTATTAAATTTGAATTTATTTTTGACAATATTATATGCCAAGTGTAGAGAAATCATAAAATTAAAAAAATGTATATATATATATATGTCTTGCCTTCGTAAAACAACTTGAATCAAGTCGATCAGACTCTCGAATAAAAAACTGTAATTCTCTAACCAAATTTATGACTGAATTAGACATTTGCCATACGACATGTCATCATGACTTAACCAAAATTGAATATCTTTGTCAGACATCATTTTGACAAATGTGGCATCCACGTGGCCGAACACGTAGGTGTAGCCGGACACTTACGTAGATTGCTCGGGATTGAATTTCTGAAAAAGTAAATTACAAGGATTTGAATATGAAAATAATAGAAACTTTTTTAAAAAATTACCAAACTACATAATACTTAAATGTACTTTTGCCAAATAAATTAAAAGAGATCCCAGTTTGATATTACAAAAATGAAGTTACCGAACTGAGAGAGTACAGAATCCGACCGAACAGAACACCCGAACAGAACTGAACAACAATTTTGGGCAGACAGTCAGTTCTGAGAGAAACCACCCAGCTTAGGACCATGGGGAAGAGTGGATGCCACCCTCTAAGGCTACAATTTTAAACAGGTAAAGTTTTTTTTTGATAAACTAAAACAGGTTAAAGTTGATTACTTCTACTTTCCACCTACTCTTATTTTTTGTTTTATGTTTTTTGTTTGACCGAGTCATTTGCCCAGAGGGGTTCATTTACTTTTTACTGTTACCTACTTGGTTTGGTGGAAGGAATTGAACATTGATTCGCGGGTTTCAAGTGGATGGAGCTCTGAATTGATGGAATTGGGAAGCGAGGGCGCGACGTGAGGAAGGGAAGGGAAGGGAATAACTTGTAATATGGGTTTGTAAGAACGAAAGGTAAATATTGAAGCTTGATTCTCGGGTTCTAAGTGGATTGAGCTGTGGATTGATGCTGGACTCGGCGTTGATGGAGGTAGAGAGACCTGGCTGAGGTGGACTCTGAGGAAGGTTGGCGGAGTTAGGACACAAAAAGAGGTCGAATTAAGACAGGAGGCAGTGTTGGGATGGACTCTCGAGTAGACATGATAAACTTGAAGAGGTTTCCGGATGTATTCGGACTCTCAAAGTTATAAGCCGACTCGAATTCAAGAAGATGAGATTCACATTGAAGGCGGATAGATTTTACGTCGTCGTGTCCCACTAGAACACGGCCTTTAGGTAGCAGGCCAGGGTTGGGTGACCTTTCTATATATAAGCATAGTTAGGTTTAGCCACCACAGAAATCACCACCAAACCCTCCCATACTCTCTTTATTCCTAAAAGTTTGTTAAGATCGCTCTTGGGACGACAACTCCGGACCATTTGTTTTGAAACTACTTTTCCCACGCAACAGACTCAAGGAAGGGAAGGTGACAACTTGTTAAGGTAGAGGAGACATGTTAGTTGTTGATGATCTAGATCAAGGGGAAATAATTTTGACTCGGGATTTGGCGTTTAGACCAGGACCTTGCTGATGTATTGGTTATTTTATGGATAGATAGATTGCATAACAACAGAAATCTTCCCAGTTGCTCTCGCTGGCGAGTCTCCCATAAGTTGAATCCAAGACCTATAGGTCTCAGGGTTTCAGGATTAACCATTTGGCAGGTGGATCATTGGCTTTCATGTCTTGTTCATTATAGTTGTATAGCACGACATTAGGCAAATTTCGATGTTTTGTGATCGGACTGATTGCTCTTGTCCTGTCGGTGCTGAGCACTAAACCACTTTTGGTTCTTTGTCAGTTTGGTTAAGGCGAAAACCAAGATGGCCACTGGTGTCAAGAGATTAGTGACATCTCCCTTTTCTGGGCTGACAATTTTAGTTACTCTTGTTGCCCTTTTGACGAGTTTCAGATCCGTACTTAAACCTACACCGTCCAACGAGGTAAACCTCCCTTTTAACAGATCTGCCTGTTCCTGCTCCTTAAATGTGCGCAAGGGTAAGTCCTAACTTTCCGTTTTCAGAGAATATTTACAGCAGAAGAACTTGCTTTGTACAACGGGACCGACGATAAATTTCCCATCCTTCTGGGACTTCTTGGGTACTCTCTCTCTGACCCCTCTCGTGTCTATGTTTTGACTGGCTGCAATGATGAATAGAAACTTAGTTTTATTTTGTTTCATTTGAATGGATAGCTCCGTGTTTGATGTAACGAAAGGAAAATCTCACTATGGTGTCGGGGGCGGTTATCACCATTTCGCAGGAAGGTTAGTCCCGTTCTGCTCAACAATTAGATTATTGTTCTGTGTTGAAAGTGCCTCCTCGAGCAATTTTACCGGTCTACTCCTCGTTCTTCTTCAGAGCTTATGGTTTCAAATATATTACACTTTATGGTTTCAGATATTTTACAGCTGCATGGATGGGCTTATTTGTATAATTTAGTCTCCTGTAACGATGTCTCTAGCCTTCTAGATTGATACTATAGCTAATTTGCTTCTTGGTGAATGCAGAGACGCTTCCCGCGCATTTGTTTCTGGAAACTTCTCAGGTAAAAATAACTCTGCTTGGAAATCTAAGTACTCGTAAAACCCGTGAAAATTTTCTAGTTCTGGATGTTTATATTCTCTCATTTTATTCATTACTAAACTTGAATACCTCCTATTGTTTTGGTGCAGGAGATGGACTTACAGACTCGTTGAACGGTTTATCCAGTAGCGAGGTAAAAGTTAATTTTGCGCTTCAATGTGCCTGGAGCTCTGATCCCTGCCAGTGAAATTCTAGCAATACTAGGCACCAAGCTATCCACTTTTATAACCTGTACGATTGCATTGGACTGACGAGTTGCAAGGACTAATATTTTTACAATTCAAATGTGGGCCTCGGCCATTCTACCCGAAGAATGAATTGTAGAAGTCGTTGTAGTAATTCATTAAACTAAATTCTGAAAGGGGAACTGAACTTATAACCTTAGCCTCTCTATACTGGCAAAGACCAATGCTATGATTTTCGATATTGTTCTCTTGAATGAAGATAACCCTGGACAAAAAGAGTATTAGCTATATGTTATCACATATTTTTTTGTCATCCACCTTTTATGATTGCACTTTTGTAAGAATAACTGATCCAAGAATTTTACAGCTTGATATTTATCTTCGATTTTTTGGTTACAATTTTTAGGTGAAAAGTGTTGTCGAATGGAGGGACTTCTACTTCAGAAGCTACACGTAAGTTGTACCGTTTCCAGAATCATTCATCCAAGGAATGAGTCCCGTCTTAAACATTTTCTTATTTTTCAATCGGCTATAATGCATTAACAGGTTCGTGGGAAGACTCGTTGGGCGCTATTACGACAGCAAAGGGAATCCGACTAAAATTCTGAAAGGAGTTGAAGCGAAGGCGAAAAGAGGTGCGCAACTCATGGAGAAGCAGAAGATAGAGGAATCCAAACAACCTGGTTGCAATTCAAGATGGAGTCAAGGGGAAGGAGGAGAGGTACTATTTTTTCACGACCTGAATTTTGTTAAGCTGGTCCTCTGCTCATCATTTTAAGCCTATAAACTTGGTTTGAGTGCCAGGTCTGGTGCGACGATGGTTTTCCGAGGTTGGTGCAGAGGCCCGTAGAGATCGCGTTGACTGGGAAGATGAGCAGGAGGTGTGCTTGCTTCAGAGAAGATCAACTGACCCGGCCGGGTTTGGAACTGTATAAAGGCTGCGACCACCTAGCCAAATCTTGTCGCGTGTGAATTATCAACCAGATGTTGTTCTACGTTGTACCTCAACTGGTTCTTGATACCTTTCCACAGAAGTTGCCTGGTGCAGTCAAAACATTGTTGTTGTTAATTGGTCTTAGAATTATAAATTTATATTTATGTTAATCTACATATCAAATTACAAGGCGATTTAGTTTCTTTACAAATTTTACTTTTTAAATCATTCCCTAAGCAATATATTTGAGCTGAGAGTTCCGTTAACTTTTGAATTGTTGACATTACGTTGTATCCATATATAACTCATATTCGGATCTATAAGAATGCATGGAAAAAAAGATAATTTTTTAGCATTTGTATAATAAATAAACTATCATATAACATGCCGCAAAATATTTTAATTCATACAAAAATGACATTATTTTTTTAATCATATTCTTATTCACTTCATTCATAATGAATTGCTTCAAACACGTTCAATCTTTCTATATTTTTTTTTTGGAACTAAAATTTTGATTTGGAATGAAGCGTTTTGAAACACTCTTTATATTTGGTCTTTCTAGTATTTTACATTATAGATATAACCGCCAGGATATAAATCACAGAATTCTAACTGTGATACATTGTGTTGTTAGACTAAATGTCTTTGAATTGAAAAATACAATACGAATTCCCAAAAAAAAAAATAACAACAGCGTTAGGTCCATCAAATGGAGTAGATATACACGGTAATTCCTTAATCAATCGGAACATCCATTTTTATATTTGGTGCGGATAGAGTTCAAAAATAAAAACTAGGGATAATTGCCCACAGCTCTCTCGGGTTTGCAGAAATTAGCGATTCAGCACCTCTATTTTTTTTTTATTATTTAGCCCTTCTAGTTTGTGAAAAAGGTATTATTTAACCCCTGTTGCCAGAATCAGATGATTTCTCAGGCGATTTTGGACTTGAGATTACAAAAATACCTTTGCCTTTAAACGATTTAAACTCTTCTAAAAAAAGTCAACCTCTTCATCCTGGGAAAACTCCAATTAAAACTCCCTTCTCTCTCCAATTCATCCAACTAACCTTATTGAAAACTCTCCTTTTCAATTAAAACTTCAAACTAGACAAATCTCATTGAAGACAAACTAAATTAATCCTTCCACCAAGAAAATTCAACCCAGAAATTTATCTATGAAAAAGTACATAAACCCAGGAACTAAGCAATGCAAGCAAGCAACACTTGAAAATTCACAGAAACTGGTAGAGAAAAATTAATTCAAGAAAAGACTCCACGAAGAAGTCTACAAGGATATCGTCATTCGGTGGTGCTCGTCGATCTAAGCCTGGTCGGTGTTGAGGCGGGAGTTCGGGAGGCAGGAGGACATGGAAACGACGGCTGGGGCTCGAGGACGAATTGTTTGAGGGAGTTTCTTCTTCAAAATGATCTTGATGCGGCAAATGGACGATTGGGATTTTGTGGCCACCACGAGGACATGGAAACGACGACGGGGGAGGGTGGGGAATGGTGAGAGGGAGAAGGTGTGGTCGATGGGTTTGGTTAGTTGGATGAATTGGAGACAGAAGGGAGTTTTCCCAGGAAGAAGAAGCTGATTTTTTTTATAAAAAAAGAGTTTAAATCTTGTAAAGGCAAGGGCATTTTTGTAATCTCAAGTCCAAAATTGTCGGAAAAATTGTCTGATTCCGGCAACAGGGGTTAAATAATATCCTTTTCACAAACTAGAAGGGCTACATAATAATAAAAAAAATAGAGAGACCGAATTACTAATTTTTGCAAACTCGAGGGGGCTGTGGGCAATTATCCCTAAAAACTATTATTCAAGAATAAAACAAACCACAGGACCATTTAAAATCCTCCATGCTTATGCTAAATCGGCTAAATTGAAGTTTACCCCAAAAAAAATTTGGAATGGCATAGACCCAAAGACATTGTCTTAATAGTATAAGAGTGTTTACAGAATGAGGAAAATCAGATTTCAATTCTTACCATGTTATAAAAATATAAGTTTTGAAAAAATGATGCAAGGCCCCAAAACGATTTCATCCTCCCCGCAGATAACATAAATAAAAGAAGATAAACCCATCAAAAATTATACCAGCGCGTTTGCCTTCTTATCTTCTTCTTCAACAAAAAAAGAGAGAGAATGGAAACCTCAACCTCCTCCTCCCTCCTCCTTACCCGCTGGCTCCCTTCCAAAGCCCCTCGCCGCCGTCTCCTCACCGTACGCTCCGCCATCGACCGCTCCAAGAAGGAAGAAACTGTCGCCGCCGTCAAGACCCAGCTCGAGGACTGCCACCTGGTGGCCGCCATCGAGTACGAGGGCTTCACCGCCAAGCAGTTCCTGGAGCTCCGTCGGGCCATCCCGGACACCTCGAAGCTCCTCGTCGCCAAGAACCGGCTCGTCCTCAAGGCAATGGAGGGCACCCCGTGGGAGGCGATCAAACCCTGTATGAAGGGTATGAATGTGTTCCTGTTCGTCCACTCCGAGGAGATCCCCGAGGCAATCAAGCCATTCCGCGAGTTCCAGCGCGAGCAGAAGCTCGATAATAATAATGATTTCGGTGGGGCGGTGTTTGAGGGGAAGTACTATGCGCCGGATGAGTTCGAGAAGCTTGAGACGATGCCGTCGAGGGCGGAGCTGTATGCTAAGATTCTTGGGGCCCTGCAGGGGCCGGCGATTGGGCTGATTGGGACGCTGCAGGCGCCGGCGAGGGATGTGCTCATGGTGCTCAAAGCGTATGTCAAGAAGCTAGAGGACGAGGCCGCCAAGTAGCGGGCGGGCGTGCTCGGGTTTGGTTCAATTTGAATTCGATTGTTGTAGAAGGTACAATGCTGGTTGTTTTTGTTGTTGGAAATGTGGCTGTGTATAATGAATGCAACAGGAGCGAATGTGGGGAGATTGTTGTTAGAGCTTCGTTTTTGTGTTGATTTGTCGGATGTTTGGATTGAAGCTCATGAGTTAGTTCTATGCTTGGAAAATTGTGGAAATAGTTCTTGTGGTAGCGGAATTCGAGTGTCGAGAATCCCATATTGCTTAGTGCAAGAGTGGTGGTCTTGTTATATATGCATGGAAAATCTAGTTATAAATTGCCCGAAGGATTTGTGTGCCATATAGAGATTCAGTCATGATATTGGAGCGAGTTGATGCATGCTCATTGTTGTGCTCCGAGCAAACTTTGGCCTGATGGGTATCGTTTGAGGGAGCACGTTGCGGCTGTTTCGGAGATTTATTCTAAGTGCTTGAATGATGCTACTTGTACCTGGAACTGCAACACTCCGTGATGGCCATAAGGCTTACCGCGGGCAGATGGTTGAATAGTATTTCTTCAATTTCTTTTGGAAGTAAAGGGTCGTCTGCGGGATAGATAAATAGATGCCTTTAGCTGCTAATCCTCTTGAATAGCACCCTAGTAGCATCTAAATGTGCAAATTTTATGCAGGTACATTAGAACTTGATGTTGGAATCCTTTCTTTGGATATTAGAATGGTTTTTGGCTTTATAACTCTTGCTCTTTGCTCTGGCTGTTTCACTCTGCAATCCTCCTTGGCAAAAGCAACTTCCCGTGCGTATTAGTTGAACTTGAAATGAAAGTGTGAAAGGTGGATATCGGGTTTTTTGGTCCAATTTTTTTGCGTTTCGATTGGAATTTTCTCTTCCAAACTTTGATCAAGTCCTTTTAATTTTAGTGTGCACAGATAGAAGAAAGAACAATCTTCAATTTCTTAGCCAATAGATATATTTCAATTGGGCTAAAAAAATACAAAACGTGCTTCAGAGACTACTATCCTCGCTAAACTCCTCTCTTTAAGAATAATTCTTCACCAGATTCGCCAATTCTACTATAAATTAGTTATAAAAAAAATCCATTAGTCCATCCATCTGTTTCTAACCGCTTCTTTAAAAAAGGGCTTCCGCTTCTTCAGTAAATATTTGGGTAAAATTACAATTAATATATTTTGACATATTCATCTTTGTTATTCTCTGTTTCGCAATTCAAAGAAAAATTATTCATAAAAATTGTACTCTAAAGAATAAACCTTTTAATAAAAAAAATAATAATCAATCGTTCCTTCTTCCTCCCACTCATCTTCTTCCTTCTATCTCCATCTTCTGAAGTAAAACACCAACCTAAATTAAATGTTATGTGTATAATTCAGGTGGCCGGAGATCTTAAGAAGTCCTTCGAGATGGTGCTGGTCCTAGTCGAGAAACAACCATGGAGATCATCGCAAAAAAAGAAGAGAAGTTGGCACGCGAAGAACGTTTAGTAGCTGTTAGAAGTGGTTACAACAGTTTATAGCCATCGGTACATGTGGGCGGTTATATCCGTTGGCTGGTTATGTTTGCGTGTTAGAGAGCGGCTGGCCTGGGCGGTTATGTGTATTTTCAATTGAAGTTCCCTTGTTTCCAGTCATTGTGTTAAAAATCTTTCCGTGTTTTCCATTTATTCCCTGTGTTTTGTTAATCTTTCGATTAATAGGATAATTAGGATGGTTTTCCTTGTAGTTCGTGGGTTGATTAGTTATTATGTTTTTCTTATATAAACTCTATGTAATAGTGTGAACGTGTAGTGAAATTATTCATAAATTGGCGTTAATCCAATTTTGCCCAATCTCAATTTCTTCTCTCTAATCTCACTTTGTTACATAATCACTTTCACAAATAATCAAGAAATCTCCACTCAAAAGGTTTCTATAGTTTTTTAGATTGTGAATTGTTGTTCATCATGTTTCCACGCTTCATTTAGTATTAGAGTGAGAAAAACCAAATCAAATTTATTCAAGATCAGGAAGATGAAACCTGACGATATTGCAAAATTGATTAAAGAATTGAGCAAGGAACTTCATGAAGAAATTAGTCAAGTTAGAGTCGAGATGAATGATAAATGTGATATGTTGAAGCCTCAGTTGCAGGTTAATTGTGTAGAACTTAAGTTTAGCAATAAACCTAAAGAAATCAAGGGATCCAGGCAAGGAGAAGGAGGTTGAATCAGTTCACAAAAGTACGTATCAAGATTTAGTGAGAGAATCCAACTGGTCAAGGTCAGATCATACATCTTGAAAATATGTAAAGCCTTTTAAGTTTATGTTTTCAAAGTTTGATGGAACTGAAGTTGGAGACTGAATAACAAAATGTGAACACTTTGAAGTTGAGAAGGTTGAAATCAATTTGAAGATGAAAATAAAACATATGTATTTAGAAAATGTAATAGGTTTCTTGATTGTCTAAGATTGTGAATTGCTGTTCCTCGTATTTCCAAGCTTAATCAAAACCTAATATCAAACCAAATCTAATCTCCTATCCCTTTTTCTCATGTGCCCATTTAGTCTCGTCCTTATACTTATCTAGCCTCTCCGGGGGTTGAATTTTAAGAAGTACTTGAAGTCTAACTCGCCATATTTTTGAAGTGTCACCATTCGCTCCTTCTTGATGGCTGGGTCATCTACACCATTGTCGAGGACCTACAATTGCCAATTATTGTTCTTTAGACGAAAGATACCCGTGAACAAAAATAAGACAAAGAAAAAGAAAAAGAAAAAGAAAAAGAAAAAAGAGTTTGGAATCATGAGTTAGATCTAAAAGATAAGAGACTTGAGAGAAGGATAAATCCAGATGGACAGAGAGAGAGACTTAAGATTGTCAGGGAAGAAGTCGGCGGAGTCTTCAAAGGAGAAGAGGGCAATGACAACAGAGGGATGTGAGTGCGGCGCTTGGAGAGTCAGTCCTTATTGAGGATGCCTCCTCTTAAGTCGGGTAAGAGCTTGTGGTTGTTATTGGTGGTGGGTTTCAGAGGATGGAGGAGGAGAGGGTGCCCAAGTCAGGGAGGGTGAGGGAGAGGAGGAGAGGGGAGTGTGATTTGGAGTGGGAGGAACTGAGAAAGAGAAAGTTGGGTAGATGTAAGGATGGGATTAAATGGGGGTAGGAGAAGAAGGGATAGATGTATTTGGTTTGATATTGAAGTTTAATTGATTTCTAGGTTGGTGTTTTATTTAAGATGATGGAGATTAGAGGAAGAAGATGAGTGGAAAGAAGAAAGAGAGATTGGTTATTTTTTTTAGAAAGCTATATTTTATGTGGTCTATCATCGAAGAAAATTTTTTTGTTTTGATTTCAACAATTTCAAAGTATAATTTTGTCAAATTAGGATTTTTAATCGAATTACAAAATATAATAGTGAAAGATGAATGTATTAAACTACAAAAATTTGAAAGTAACTTATCTTAAATGTTTTTTTAGAAATGATGATTTATTTGAATTAGAATTTATTAATTTTGAAAAGCTCTCATAATCATTTAACAAATGTACTTGTGCAATTTCTATTATATCAAGACAATTATTCATTTTGCGTAAAACTAGTAGAATTTGGATTGAGTATAGATTGAATAAGTTAGTCTCTACAAAACGAAATCTGGGTAGATTATGTATCATATTTTTTTTGTGATACTGATATTGTTTTCATGCAATAATGATATGTATTTTTTGTATTTTTTATTTTTGTGAGAATATCATTTCATCTATACGATATTGGTTCGTGTGATTTTTTTTTACTTTTTTGATTTTTGCTAAAACAAAATTCGACATGTGTTTTGTTGTTGTTTTTTTAAGAGTATGATATTTCTTTGTGCGATACCAGTCTGTGTAGTTTTCAGAGGATGTAATCTGACTATCTCAAAAACAACATTTATATATTGAAATTTTATGAGTTTTTTTGAAATGATGAGATTAAACTCACACATATATACAAAGTAAAATTATAAGTACATCAAAAGGTAAAGGATAAATTAAATTTAATCCCTTTAATTTGGCATATTTTTCTCTCGCTCTCTTCTGTTTTGCAATTAGATTAAAAAAAACTTTAGTTTGACAGCCCTTAAAGTCAGTTGGAGTTTTTCTCTGGCGATGAACCATGCGAAATGACAAAAATGATCACCCTGCCCTAAAAATAAAAAATATTATCCCCTTTATCTGGACTCCTCCTTTGCTGGCTTCCCCTCCTCAAAGTTTGAGTTCCTCATAGCCCTTGATACTTGTTAACCTAAGGTTGTCGAGCCCATCCCCGACTGGGGCCTTCTGCCTCCTCTCCCTTGACATCCTGTACTGACTTCAAGCTCGAACTATGAGAGGATGCGATTCGACCGAGACATAATATTTATATATTGAAAATTTATAATTTCTTTTAACTTATGAGATTAAATCCTTACATAAATACGAAGTAAAATTACAAATACATCAAAAAGATAAACTACTTATAAGTCAGCATCCTACTATACCTCATAACTACTTTTATTGGCATCAAGATTCCTCTCAAAAAATTGCAGTCGTCAATCTTAATGAAATTTGAAAAAAGTCCATAGAAGATCTTGAGATTATAGTGATTTCATGACATTATCATGTGGTTCTAAAATGACTTATTTGGTCCTACGGCTACTCCATTTTTTGTGACCAAGGCTCATATAACTTTTTGAGCCAAATATTACTCTGAAATAAAAAATGGTGCCATATTTAGGATGACGTGGCATATCACTGATGAGTTTCAAAAACACTCATTATTTGTGTACATTTTAGTATAAGTTTAGCATTGTTATTAATTGTTTTAGTGTGTTTTCTTTGTCTATGGCTCGTAAATGTACATTATGATCTTTTATCGGGTTCGTTCATTTTTCTTATGTTTTATTTATGTTTAGGAGCTTCATGGATGATAATTTAACAATGCACGATCAAGATCACAAGGTTGCGAGCAAAATGGCACTGACAAACCAAATGCACCAATTATTTCCGAGGCTAACCATGTAGTTCGCCGAACCAGACCTCTTGCACGAGAAAATTCAAAACTTTCTCATACGAAGTCGGATTGAGGCGCTGTCAGTGGCATTGGAAAGAAGACATCCATAGCTACAATCTATAAAAAACGCATGAAGGGCGCCAAAAAATGGCATACGCCAATCCTCAGAAACATAGCTAATGGTGGAGGGCGCCAACATGATGGAGTGCGCCAACTTTGATGACAAAGCATGACAAATGGAGGGCGCCATTCATGAAGGAAAAACAAGCATGGAGTGCGCCAAAAGAGTGGAGGGTGCCAATACTTTGCATTCTTGCCTAGATGGAGTGTGCCAATGCAATGGAGGATTTCTTGCCAAAACTTACCATTCAGCCGAGACTTTAAGGGAACAAGGGTGGTTCAATTGGTTTTAACTCTTGCTTGCTAAGTCATGAAGCCATTTAACTTACTCTTAAAGCTAGAGACATCTTTGGAGGAGTTGGTTAGATATTTGGAAAGAATTAATTTGTTAAGTTAGTTTTGGATTAGTTGGTTAGATAATAATTTCTTATGCTTTTGTCTATGTAATATATATGTTTGTGTTTATGTTTATGTAAATATGTGTGAGTAGTTAATTATGGTGGTGTGATGCTTGAAACCTTAAGTTTTCTAATGGTTTAAAATGGGTAAAAATGATAAGGTTCATGTACTTGTTAAAAGACTTAATGCTTGGTCTAATTTGGCTACCTAGAACCAAAGTTAATAATTGAGTCTTGAGACCGAAAGGAGATAGACTCAATCAAAATATTAACTTGTTGATTTGTTTCCTTGTGAGATGTGGACTCCTCCTTGGTGATGGATTATCCAAAAAAGGGTGATGTTTATAGTTGTTGTTTAGTTAGGATTAAGTGATTTGTGGGGGCGAAAGCACATCAAGTTCACTTAATCCTAGGTAAATATCAATTTAGACTAATCTAGCGTGAAAGTGTAGATTAGTTACCTTGAAATACTCGGATCGTGACACGAACTTAAAAATCTAATGAACCAGTTAGTTTACACAAGTAATCTATGGTAACACCACTTTTGTTTAAGTTGATATATATCTTGTATTTTTGTGTTTTGTTGTGATCTTGCATGATTTAAGTTGTCTTTGTTTTTATTTAATGCATGATAGTTGTTAGTTTTCACAAAACAAAACCATCAATCCAAATCAAGTTCCTAAAACATAGCTAGTAAGCCGAGTAAGGCGTTTGCTTAATCCTCGTGGGATCGACAATCCTACTTCATAAAACTATATTGCAACGATGGTCGGAGGTGTTTCTCGATGCCAAAGACTACTCTAATCAATTGGCGCCGTTGCTGGGAATTGAGTTTTGAAGCTAAATCTTAGCTTACGAACTTGGATTAGGAACTTTTGTCAACTAAAAAATTTTATTACAACTCGTTGGAAATTTTTTTTTAGGTACTGCCACTCGCGAATTTTAATTTTTTGGCCATCTTAGAGTCTGAATTAGAAAAAACATGCTGTGATGAAGTCTTCTTTCATTTGCCGTTGATTTCACCCAAATTGGAGTTCGGACAAAAAAGTTATCGCATTTACAAGTCACAAAGGTCAAATCTGACGAGTCTTGCGAAAAACTTACACGAAAAATTCTTGCCAAGAAATTTTAGGTTCGCATTTTATTTTTCCCAGGGTCAAAACATCCGAATTTGTAAAAGCAAGCCATGTCAACTTTGTGAACATGGAAATCATCTTTCCATAGCCACTGAGTTTGCCTATTTTAGAGTTCGGACGAAGAAGTTATCGCATTTTGAAGACACAAAGGTCATTTCTGACAATTCTTGCAAAAAACTTGCTCGGAAAATTTTGGCCAGCTGGCATTTTATTTTTCCTGAGGTCTTAGATTCCGAATTTGAACACACAAGCCAAGATGAACTTGTAGTATTGGAAGTCTTCTTTCCATAACCACTGAGATCATCTAAAACGGAGTTCGAACGACAAAGATATCATATTTTGAAGTTGCATGCACAAAATACAATTTTTGACGAGTCTTGCCAAAAAATTGAATACGATTAGCCTTGTATTTTCACTATTTGAATAACTTAAGTCCAATCTGGGAAAAATTTCCTCAGACAAACTTGTAGTATTGGAAGTCTTCTTTCATTTGCCACTGACCTTGTCTAAATAGGTGTTCGGATGGAAAGGTTATAAATTTTTTTTAAGTTGCATGCCAAAACGCGTTCAACCACCAATTTTTCTTTGGAAAGAGAAGTGGATGTAGCACACTTGGAAAGGACATTGCGACGAGAAAAATTGTGATAAGAGAGGCTAAATCAAGAAAGGATGAATTCCTTTAGTTACCATTGGTACAATGGAATTCAAAGATCATTTTTGGACGACGAAGTTGAGGACATATGTGAACTGGTGGAAGCAAATCAAAGAAAACTCGATCTTACAAAAACTGAACTTTGGATGTGTGAATGGTATGGATGTGAGGGACATGAGAAAAGTCAATGTGCAGAATACTGGTTCCCCACCCACCATGGAGTACCCTCAAATTAAGAGAATTTCGAGCATTACGATGAGGGGCAACATGACACTATTTGTATTCCAACGTGGAGCAGAAATCCTTATTCCTCATGGTGCAATGAAGAAGTTCAACCTCTAAGGTCTGATACCTTCAAGATAGATTAGACTCAATGGAAGTAATAATGGATAAGATATTTGAAAATGGTAATGATATACTACTCAATGAGTTTGAGAAATTGTGTACGCCAAGTCAAACTTCTGAGAGAGCGCAAGCTCACTCAGATGATATTTGCACTAGTGCACATACAAAAGATGCCATCTTTCATTAAACCATTCAAGCTAATCTATCATTTAGGGGAAAACAATGAAGTACAAGTGGAGGATGACGATAAGCAAATAGACTTGAAAGTTGAGGAACCTTCATACGTTCCTCAACAATCATATATCTATCAAACGTCATTCCTAGAAGATTTATATAGTATAGAGAACAAGGGGCATTTGTGAGATTTTGAAATAGAGGATTGGTACCAAGAAACCCTGAGGAGCTTGTTTATTCATGCCAACGCACTTCCAAAAGAGGATGAAAAGAATGAGGAAAAGGAGGAAGAGAGAGAAGAGATTGGGTTTGATGAGAGCACTCAAAAAGAAGGTAATGAGCCTATTACTAGTGCAAATTTCTTTGTGCATAAATCTTGCTCAACCATAGATTTGGCAAATATTGAAGATTCAGAGGAAAAAGAGGAAGCCATATCTAAGGAAAAGTCTAGTGTTATCCGCCACAATATTTGACCTCGACTTCGAGATCCAAAAAGGTTTGCTAAACCTTTACTATTGGAGATCGTAAGTGAATATAAAACACCCTACTAGAGTGTTGAACAACCTCTCACTCTTGGTTGGGATTGGTTAAATTTGGGCAAGGTTAAAAAATCTCTCAATCCTATGATTAATGTGAGTTTTATTGACCCTTTGGTTGATTTGCACATGACTGTATTTTTGCGATTGATGAGGGATAAGAACTTATTCCTATATGATTGTTGTGCTCAACAATTTATATTGGATATTGACCTAGGTATGAAAAGTTCGAACACAAAGGTGACTATAGCAAAAATAGCACTAACTCATAAAATGAGCATACTATATGACTACTTGGTGACTTAACTAGGCTTATAGCTAAAAAGGTCGCAAAGAGGTAGTTTATTATGGTACGCCATTAGTGAGTTGTGTGATTTGCAAAGGTCAAAATTGCATCTGTGACCCATCAGAATGAGGCGTCTGGTTTTCAAGCTTTCCAAGAATGCAGCGTAAATAAAAGCCAAAAAAATTAGCATAGATTGGATTATAAAGTGTGTTAATTTGTTTGCATTTTATTTATGTGTGTTTGTTTTAGTTTAATGTCTTTTGTATATAAGTGTAGCAATATAAGGCACACTCTATCCACATTTGACGTTCACCATGACAAGACAACAAGCTTAGCTTGAAGAACACAGGCGTACAATGATCTGCAGCAGGCACACAAGGAATTGACCAGGGAGCTCCTTTTTCCTTTATCTTTTATTTTATTTCCTTTATTATAAATTCGTATTTATGTGATATATGTTAGTTTGTTCATATTTGTTTTATTGTTTGCTTGTTTTGAGATATGTTTTTCGTATCTTTGGTGATCCGGTATGGAAGTGTTCTGATTTGAGCTCTGCAAGGTTCGATCTCCTTGCTGGTTCTTACGTACTAGATTATCGAGATAAAACTATCTCAAATTTTATTTTCTTTTTGTGTTTAGGTGTCTATTAATATCTTAGACATCTTGAGGACAATGTGTCGTTCAAGTGTGGGGGAGGGTTCCCTTCAGAAATTTTCCTTTTTATGTTTAGTATGTTTATATATGTGTGTCTAGGTCTAGACTTGGTATAAATTTTTCAAAATTTGACCCCCTTCAAAAATTTTCAACTTGTGTTAGAATATTATCACCTTATTAGTTAGGAATTTAACTCGAACACAAAGCTTAGAAATATATAGAAACCTCACACTTAGTTATTTAGTGTCATGACCCAAATCTGGGCCGCCAACATGGTGCTGGGCTACGCTCTCCAAACTGAAGAGCCATGGTCCAACCAGCCTCATACATACACACATATCGAATTGCAGAAGTATAATACAAATGCGGAAGCATAATTCATAATTATACATAAGTATATTACAACATTCTTACATAATTCTAAATACAAATATAAGGTCCCACAATATGCTTAATGGAGCGACTCGTCTAAGATCACAAAGAGAAATACCATCCGGAGACTTCTAGTAACCTAGAAGAGGATGACGATTTCACACGAAAATAAACCAAACTCTTCGGATGACTAAGCAGAACTCAATTCTCATCACCTGTGGAGGAGGGGGTAAGTACTTGGAAGTACTTAGTAGAGGATATTAAAACTAACCTATAATTAACTAACCAACCACATGCATTGACTTAAATTCATGCATAGACAATTGGTACAAAATTTACATTTAGCACTTCACAAGTAATTCAATCATAACCAAAGATGAATTAACAAATCATATAAATAAACACGTTCTAACCCTAATGTGGCATCACAAACGCCATATTATATTCACAAATCATACACATAAACATGTTTTGACCCAAACTTGGAGTCGCAAATGCCAAATAAATGGATGGACTTCGGATAGGTCTAGAATGTGACACTCCTTCTCATAACACTGGGATATCATATCTTATAGTTCTTTCATAATCAAACTCCGCCAGCCATATCATAATCGTATCAAATCCAATATATTGCCAAAATATATGCACATGTGCCAACATCTCCGGTTGGTCATGGGTAGACCTCATCGTCCGCTATCTCACAAATTGACTCACACATATCATACACATATTCATAATGTTCAAAACCATGTATTCATAATCCACAAGACTCATATTTATCAAAATCATGCATAACCAAAAATTACCAAATCACACAAAACAAAGACTCACTTTCATAATCCATAATATGACCACATAATCATCATATCAACTAACATCATAAGTTTATAACAAATAATGCTAGTCAAAACAGAAGTTAGGGATAATATCACCCTACCTTAATCCAAATTGTCCTAATGCTCCAAAAGTGATCCACTCTTCACTTTACGATCCATGATTCTCGAATTCCAATATACGATCAACTAAATCATAGAAACAACTCTCTAATCAACATCAATTCCTTAACACAAAGAATGAGGAAAATCTACTCTTAAGTCCTAAAAATTACATTTCTACATAAAGTCTCCAAAATATGCATAGTAGTCCTCTCATCTCATCACTAAAGTCTAAATCAACATCAACCCTCCTCAAATCATCAACCAAACCTCAATATCCTCATATGCTATTCATTAAGGTTTTATCTTAAGGTTTTCCAAAATATACACAATAGTTCTCTAATCACAACTTTAACATAGATCAACACCTATAACTACTATATCATCTATTTTGACCATCAGAACTCTCAAACTCCAAATCATCCAAAATTACAAAGTACTCAAATCCTTACAAGCTTAAATCTAATTCATGGTATTGAATAGATCTATACTTAATTTCAATAAACCATCAACTAGAAATCACTTACCAATCCTCAAAATCAAGATTTTCCCTTTCTCTTTCTTCTCCTCTTCCTCTCCCACGTATTCTCCTTCTCTCCTCACCCTTTCTTTGTTTTCAATGGCTGAGCACAAAGACTCCACTCATAAGCCTCTTAGATATTTTAGCTAAAAACTTACCATAAATGGTAAGTTCTCCTATAAGCCACTTGTCTCCCTTTTCCTCTTTGGTCCTAAACCTTTCAAGTCATTCTC
Source organism: Hypericum perforatum (assembly GCA_012979155.1). Taxonomy (NCBI): domain Eukaryota; kingdom Viridiplantae; phylum Streptophyta; class Magnoliopsida; order Malpighiales; family Hypericaceae; genus Hypericum; species Hypericum perforatum. Next base: position 100,199 of record SOPF01027501.1, read on the forward strand.
TAACACTCCTAAACCTCTACTTAAATTCTAACAAGTCCTCAAATCAAGCCTTAATCTATATTTGACACATTGCTCACCATTTGGCAAAATCCCCCAATACCGGTAAAAATTGTACCTAAATCCGAGTACTTAAGAACTTTCCAATGATCCCATCAAAAACTCCTCAAATGTCAAAATTCTCTTAAACAAGTTGTAGTTCCAGATGTTATAAACTCACTCGAATTGAAATCACCCAAATTGGAGGTTGTATGAAGAAGTTATGGATTTTTGAAATAAAGTGTGCGCAGCCCAACATACGCTGGCTTTCCAGCGTCCCTTGGGAAAACCACCTGAACCCCCCTCTTCCCAATGTACGCTAGGTAAACGACCTATACCGGCCCTCAAAAGTCCAAATTTCGCAAAACTCAAATTAGTAAAGTTATAGATCCAAGTCTTACGGTTATACTCGTGTTGGAATCGCTTGATTTGGAGTTTGTATGCAAAAGTTATGATTTTTCTACCAAACATCAACAAACTATACCTACCATTCATGCTCAACTCTGAACTCAACCAGCAAATCCAACTTTGAAGATGATGCTCAGAATATTTCCAACTTGTTCTTCTTCCCCATATTTGATTGTGTAGCTTAATAACCTTTAGACAATTCAAAATTGATTTCCCCTAGCCATCTCAGAATCATAGGGATAACTGTCACTTTTTCTTATACCGATAGATCAAACTTAGGCACACTAAAGAACTGACATATAGAAGAGGACAAAGACATGACAAATCCTAGGCTCCATTATAAATAACACATAAGTCAAATGCAACTTAAGTTTGATAGATTTAGAGCTCTACAAACCTATAGCTCTGATAAAATTATAGCTTTGATAACTCAAAGCTCAGATAACCTTATAGCTCTATTAACCTAGAGCTCTGATACTAACTCTGTCACGAACCAAATCTGGGCTACTGATATGGCGCTGGGCCACACTCTCCAAACTGAAGAGCCATGGTCTAACCAACCTCATACATACACACATATCGAATTGCGGAAGTATAATACAAATGTGGAAGCATAATTCATAATTATACATAAGTATATTACAACATTCTTACATAATTCTAAATACAAATACAAGGTCCCACAATATGCATAATGGAGTGACTCGTCTAAGATCACAAAGAGAAATACCATCCGAAGACTTCTAGTAACCCAGAAGAAGACAACAATTTCACACAAAAATAAACCAAACTCTTCGGATGACTAAGCAAAACTCAATTCTCATCACCTGTAGAGGAGGGGGTAAGTACTTGGAAGTACTTAGTAGAGGATATTAAAACTAACCTATAATTAACTAACCAACCACATGCATTGACTCAAATTCATGCATAGACAATTGGTACGAAATTCATATTTAGCACTTCACAAGTAATTCAATCATAACCAAAGACGAATTCACAAATCATATACATAAACACGTTCTGACCCTAATATGGCATCGCGAATGCCATATTATATTCATAAATCATACACATAGACACGTTTCAACCCAAACATGGAGTTGCAAATACCAAATAAATGGATAGACTTCGGATAGGTCTAGAATGTGTCACTCCTTCTCACGACACTGGGATATCATATCTTATATAGCTTTCATAATCAAACTCTGCTAGCCATATCATAATCGTATCAAATCCAATATATCCCTAAAATATGTGCACATGTGCCTAAATCTCTGGTTGGTCAAGGGTAGACCTCATCGTCCGCTATCTCACAAATTGACTCACACATATCATACACATGTTCATAATGTTCAAAACCATGTATTTATAATCCACAAGACTCATATTTATCAAAACCATGCATAACCAAAAATCACCAAATCACACAAAACAAAGACTCACTTTCATAATCCATCATATAACCACATAATCATCATATCAACCAACATCACAAGTTTATAACAAATAATGCTAGTTAAAACAGAGGTTAGGGATAATATCACCCTACCTTAATCCAAATTGTCCAAATGCTCCAAAAGTGATCCACTCTTCACTCTACGATCCATGATGCTCGATTTCCAATATACAATCAAGTAAATCATAGAAACAACTCTCTAACCAATATCAATTCCTTAACACAAAGAATGAGGAAAATCTACTCTTAAGTCCCAAAAATCACATTTCTACAAAAAGTCTCCAAAATATGCATGGTAGTTCTCTTATCTCATTACTAAAGTCTAAATCAACATCAATGATGCATCCAAATATGGATCTAAATAATACGTGCAAGAGTACACGATCGCAACAAGTAATAAAGTGATAAGTAAGGTCGTCTCCACAGGGAAAATGGAATTTGTTGCTAAGTACCGGATTATGAATTCTTAGATCTTAAGCTAAATGAATCAATTAACAATTGTTGAAAATGCTAAACTACGGGTTTTAATATTGCAAGAACCTAAGGTTGTCAATCTCAAGTTGTTAACAATATCAAATAACAAAGACAAGATTTGATCTGAATCAAGCTATCACTATTGATCCAAGAATTAATCATGAACAAATGAATGTGCTTAAAACTAAGTTGTCACTCCTTAACTTATAAACACATGCACATATTCAATTTAAGCAATGATAAAGAAGCTTTGAAATGTAAAGACGAATTTAAAGAAACAAAGGTACCTTCTTAATTATCAATTCAGAATGTTGAGTACAAACCTTGAAAGGTAAAAGAAAAACTATTCTAAGTTGATCGTAGGATATGGTCTATCATTTTCAAGACCTCAGCCGATTAGTTATATGTCTAACCTCCTTCTCCTAGATGATTTTACAATGAAGCTCCTACAACCTATTTATAGCCTACTAAAACCAATTCTACAACTTGATCTTCATGTATGGAAATGAGTTGTTAAATGGTGGATGCAAGTTGTCTTCATGGTGGAAATAAGTTGTCATGAGTTGGCGACGGCTAAATTGGTTGTCCTTCATCAACAAAATTGGCTGCAAGTTGAAGGATTTGAGGCTGCAAGTTGATAACTTTCGGTGTGTAGCTTTTCTTGACTTCTACAGCAAGTGTAGCGATCGCTATAAAACGTAGTGATTGCTATAAGAGTGATTTTTGGGACTGTAGCGATCGCTAGGTTTTGTAGCGATCACTGTTGCCGATTTTCTCCTGTTGGAATCACATGATTCGGAGTTCGTATGAGAAAGTTATGCCTTTTTTAGTAAACTTTGATGGATTAAGCCTAAACTTGTCCGCTATACTTCTTGTTGCCCATCTCCATTCTGCTTGATCTCTATCTCGATTATCCAATTCTCCTCATTCACTCCAACACCTATAAAAACACATAAAACTTGGCAAGTATCCGTTTCTCGTCTAAACACAAAAACACGAACAATACTAAGCTAGATTTGAATAAACCTACTCAAAACATGCCTAAATGATATGTAAAACATGACCGAAAACATGTACGTTTACACGTACACTTACTTCCTTTCTTGTCCTCAAGCAAGTGCACCAGAAAAACCAAATGAATGGTGTCCTTAATATTCAAACCTTTGACATAAGATCAACCCCAAAATTATACAATTCACACACTTGAGTATCATGAACATGAAATCCATAGACAACCTACCCTCAATCATTTAATCAAGTCTTTGTACCAAGTATTCTAAACTAGAGAGTTAACCACTCGTAGGATTGGATCAATTTTAATCTCACATGTATATAGTAGTCAACTATCCTACTCTCGTGTGCATATATGAGGTCTAAAAATGCTAAACATCATACCAAAACATACTCAAAACAAAGTAGATCATGCCATCGGAGGGACTTTTTCTTGGGTTGTAATGGGGCTAAAGGTAAAGGTGGGAAGATATAAGTATGGATAATAGCTAAACCACCCAATCCGAGAAGCTAAATACAAAATTCTAACTCTCATCTATTCTGTGTATCTCACCTTTTTATCTTGATTACTCATCCCATCGTATCCCAAATCCTAAAGACCATTTTCCCGACTTGCTCACTTGGTTCCTTGTGCTTTTTCTTAACTTTCATGCTCAACTCTTCTTTCTTTTCACTTTTCTCTTGATTTTTCACTTTTTCACTTTTCTTTTTCTTTTCTATTCTTTCTCTAAACACAAGATATACTCTTCTTTTTTTTCTTTTTGCAAGTCAAGCCTTTACACTTTCATAGTCTTAACTACCCGCACCCTCATATGATAAAGCACCCCCAAGCTATACTACTATATGTACCCTTACACAATTTTCCCAAAAATGTAATCCTAAAGCTTCCTCGAACGGATAGTCAAAGGTAGGAAAATGATTGAATAAAGGTTATATAGTGGCTTACTTATAGTATTTCAACAAATAGGCTCAAGCTCAACATGGTATGCAACGGATAAGATCGGGTTTTTGGCTCTAAGGCTCTAGGCTTAACACAAAATGGCCATCGACACTTTCTACCTTATTGAGTTGTGCTAGGTAATCGTTTAACACTCTCATTGCTCAAAATATGCTCACACCTCATGAATAAAATGAGAACGGTTTGTCCTCGCCATCGGCTCAAGAATCTTATAAGGTCACTCGTTAATTCTCTAGTCTATCCTACCAGATGCAATGATGAGCCTAAATAATTGAGGGTACAATTACTATTTATTCATGATTCATCCTACTCAAGGTTGTTTCATGCATGATATGTAGTTTTTCCTATGACAAAAAGTTCAAAATTTAAGGGATTTTTCATCATATGCACAAGACTCAAACACTTTAATCAAAAACACATGTCACACGCCAAACAGACTCGATCACAAGCGTATAACCAATGAAAATGTAATGACAACATCACACATAAAAAAAACATAAGACATAAACACAGAACATCATAAGTCACACATAATAAATTCAATCCCCCCACACTTAGTAGACACATTGTCCTCAATGTGTGGAGAGCACATGCAAACAATGAATATGAAAAGTTAGAAACATAAAAACAAAAACAAAAACAAAGAGAAGGGAAAGGATAAAGCCTGGTCATTAGCACAGAGGTGGTGGCGAGGGAAGGTAATCGGAGAGTGCTGAGGGTGACATCCAAAATCCATGAATTGCTTGTCCTTCGCTACCTAAAAAAATAGAAAATCTTTTTTTTCGAGGGTGACACTATAAACATTCCCTTAGAAACCCACAAACTCAGGGAAACTCAGATGAGTGATGCTAAACATATAATTAAAAAGTATAAGAAAAATGAGAGGATAATTTAGTTCTAAGTTAACGTTGTTAGCTTGACAATTGTATTTGATCATCGAGGTCCTGGGTCATCGAGTTTTGCCCATGATCCTTGCAGGTCAATATGAGTAGCTAGGTTTACCTGCAAGTGCGTATTAGTCTCCTCGGATTTTGCATTGGTGTTATCATTGCGCATTCGGACTCTCGGTAGTTTTTCCTCCTGCTCGTGAGTAAAAGATGTAGACATAATGTTAGGAAGTTTATTTTCTCTACTCAAGTAAGTATACCTCAAGTGACCTGATGGTGTTTTATGCTCCAAATCTGGTGGTTTAGTGCATTGCACCCGAGATGCTTGTTCTTTAATATCTGGTCCCTCTATATCCATTTTAATTTTCTGCCCTACTATTAGTTGACTTTCGACATGATCCTCTTTATGATGCTTGGCCACCAGCTCATCTATGACATCAGTTCTATAATAGTCATCTTTTATGGTAAGACACTTGGCTGCCTCGAACACGTTAAAAATGACCTTGTCATCATAGGCCTTGAACCGTAACTCTCCATTCTCAACATCGATACTTGCTTTTGCAGTGGCTAAAAATGGACGCCCAAAAAGGATAGGCATGTCTCGATCTTCTTCCATCTCTATAACAATAAAGTCCACTGGAAAGATCAGAGTATCAATTTTTACGAGCACATTCTCGATCATTCCCATTGGCATAGCCATTGACCTGTCTGCAAGATGAAGGACTACTGATGCTGGAGCCAAGGTCTATAAGTGCCTTCTTGAAAGTCTGATCTCTTATAGTGCACGGGATGGTAAAACTTCCAGGGTCCTTCATCTTCTGAGGCAGCTCTTGGCTTAAAACAGCACTACAATCTCTTGTTAGTGAAATGACTTCGAATTCATCAATGCTCTTCTTCTTAGAAATGAACTCCTTTATCCACTTTCGGTAAGTAGGCATCTACTTAAAGGCATCAAGGAGCGGAATGTTGATGTGGAGGTTTTTGAACAACTCCATAAACTTCTGGTAGCTCGGGTGTGATGCTTGCTTGTTTACCTTTTATGGAAAAGGCGATGGAGGATATTTCCTCTCTGGTGCAGACTTCATTGGCTCCACGGCATAATTGTCTTGCTTTGCTTCTACAGATGTCCCCCGAAGCTCTTCTTTTTTTCGCTCACTGGCTTTGTTGACAATTTTCCTGTTGGAGTTGAGGCATTCTTTCCCAAGTCTAGCCCACTCCTTGTGATGATGGCCTTGCAATGCTCCTGTTTGGTGGGCGGGGCTTCTGTGTTGCTTGGAAGAGTGTCCGGTGGTCTAGTATTGAGCTTTGTTGCTAGCTGGCTGATTTGCACCTCTAAATTCTGGATTGTTGCCTCATGACTAAGTACTTGCTTATGCAACTCGCCTATACTCTGTCGATCTTGCTGAGGCAGTGCTTGATGCTGCCACCTTTGCAGATACGGAGAAAATTGTTGAGGCAGAGGACCTTGTGCATTTCCTCTTACAAAAGGTGGTCTCGGATGTTGAAGTACCTGTTGACCTGCATTATTCTTCCACAAAAAAATTGGGATGGTTTCTCCAACCAGGGTTATAAGTGTTGGAATATGGATCATTATTCCAATTGGTATTTCCCACAAAATTAATAGATTCAGCAATGAAAGAACAAGTATTCGTACCATGTGGTCCGGTGCAAATTTCACATACCTGAGAAGAAGGCAATGCTTATAATGTCATTGAACTTTGGAACATCTGTGTGAGTGCTGCAACTTGTGCCTTCAAAGCAGCAACTTCACTGTTGTCTTGAATACTAGCGACTTTTCTTCTTTCGGTTCGATCACCCCATTCATGGTTGTTAGTGGCCATGGCCTCAATGATTCAGAAACCATCAGCTTCTTCTTTCTCTGTCAAATTACCTCCAGTAGCAGCATCCAATTTGACTTGGATTTGTAGCTCACATCCATTGTAGAATGTTTGGATAAGCATCCAATCTGGCATTTGATGGTGTAGGCAGTCACGAAGTAATCCCTTAAAGCGATGCCAAGCCTCATAGAGAGATTTGCCACCCTGCTGTTTAAAGTGAGAAATTTTATTACGAAGTTGAGTGGTCTTACCTGGAGGATAATACTTTGCTAGAAACTTGTCGGCTAGTTCCTTCCACGTGGTGAAAGTTTCGGCAGGAAATGAATCTACCCACTCTCAAGCATTGTCCTTCAGGCTATATTTAAACAATTGAAGTTTAATGGCATTTAGCGAGACACCATTATACTTGACCGTCGAACAATGGTCTTCGAACCTTTGGATATGCTTGGCGGGATTTTCAGAAAGGTAACCTCCAAATTGGTCTTGTTGAACCATATTAAGAAGGTTACTCTTTATTTCAAAATTATTGGCCTCAACTATTAGATAGGCTATGCTTGATCTGAGATCAACAAGCCTTGGATGCAATTTATTTCTCATGGCCCTGGGTGCGTTAACTATCTGTTGATCAGCCATCGCTCTCCTGAGCTGGTTCCTCCTTTGACGAAGAGTGTGTTCAATCTTAGGATCGTACTCTTGGAGAGGTAAGTTGTCTTGACAGGTAACAAGCATACACTTCCTACACTATTACTACACTCAACAAACAAGATCAAGCGTAGTGATAAACAAGTAGTGTATAAAGCTTAGTCTCAAAATTATGAACATTATATCCAATATTAATAATAACAAATTCAAATCTTCTTCGGCAATGGCACCAAAAACTTGGTGCGTCCAAATGTGGATCTAAATAATACGTGTAAGAGTACACGATCGCAACAAGTAATAAAGTGATAAGTAAGGTCGTCTCCACAGGGAAAATGGAATTTGTTGCTAAGTACCGGATTATGAATTCTTAGATCTTAAGCTAAGTGAATCAATTAACGATTGTTGAGAATGCTAAACTAAGTTATCACTCTTTAACTTATAAACACATGCACATATTCACTTTAAGCAATGATAAAGAAGCTTTGAAATGTAAAGATGAATTTAAAGAAACAAAGGTACCTTCTTGATAATCAATTCAGAATGTTAAGTACAAACCTTGTAAGGTAAAAGAAAAACTATTCTAAGTTGATCGTAGGATATGGTCTATCATTTTCAAGACCTCAGCCGATTAGTTCTATGTCTAACCTCCTTCTCCTAGATGATTTTACAATGAAGCTCCTACAACCTATTTATAGCCTACTAAAAGCAATTCTGTAACTTGATCTTCATGTATGGAAATGAGTTGTTAAATGGTGGATGCAAGTTGTCTTCATGGTGGAAATGAGTTGTCATGAAAGTTAGAAACATAAAAACAAAAACAAAAACAAAGAGAAGGGAAAGGATAACTTTGGTGATTAATCTAATGCTACAAATTGCTATACGAATTTAGGGTCGTCAATCCTACTTTCGAATAACAATCAAATCTAAAGCAAGTCGGATTTAGGGTCGTCAATCCTATTTCCAAACAAGAATGATTAATGAACTATCAATGATTATATTCTTATGTCTAACACTAAGGTTGTCAATCTCAATCTCAAGCACACATATATAAGATTTTGAGCACTAAACAACCAAAGAAATATGATGAAAGACAATGGTTGATAAGTATGAAAATACCTCAATCGAGAATCTTGAATGTTGAATACAATCCTTGAAAGCTAAAAGAAAAACTATTCTAAGTTGATCGTAGGATATGGTCTATCATTTTCAAGACCTCAGCCGATTAGTTCTATGTCTAACCTCCTTCTCCTAGATGATTTTACAATGAAGCTCCTACAACCTATTTATAGCCTACTAAAAGCAATTCTACAACTTGATCTTCATGTATGGAAATGAGTTGTTAAATGGTGGATGCAAGTTGTCTTCATGGTGGAAATGAGTTGTCATAAGTTGGCGACGGCTAAAGTGGTAATCCTTCATCAACAAAATTGGCTGCAGGTTGAAGGATTTGAGGCTACAAGTTGATAACTTTTGGTGTGCAGCTTTTCTTGACTTCTGCAGCAAGTGTAGCGATCACTATAAAATGTAGTGATCGCTATAAGAGTGATTTTCGGAACTGTAGCAAGCACTAGGTTTTGTAGCGATCGCTGTTGCCAATTTTCTCCCGTTGGAATCACTCGATTCGGAGTTCATATGAGAAAGTTATGCCTTTTTTAGTAAACTTCGATACATTAAGCCTAAACTTGTCCGCTATACTTCTTATTGCCTATCTCCATTCTGCTTGATCTCTATCTCGATTATCCAATTCTCCTCATTCACTCCAACACCTACAAAAACATATAAAACTTGGCAAGTATCCGTTTCTCGACTAAACACAAAAACACGAACAATACTAAGCTAGATATGAATAAACCTACTCAAAACATGCCTAAATGATATGCAAAACATGATCGAAAATATGTACATTTACACGTACATCAATCAACCCTCCTCAAATCATCAACCAAACCTCAATATCCTCATATGCTCCATTAAGGTTTTATCTTAAGGTTTTCCAAAATATACACAATAGTTCTCTAATCACAACTTTAACATAGATCAACACCTATAACTACTATATCATCTATTTTAACCATCAAAACTCTCAAACTCCAAATCATCCAAAATCACAAAGTACTCAAATCCTTACAAGCTTACACCTAATTCATGGTATTGAATAGATATATACTTAATTTCAATAAACCATCAACTAGAAATCACTTACCAATCCTCAAAATCAAGATTTTCCCTTTCTCTTTCTTCTCCTTTTCCTCTCCCACGTTTTCTCCTTTTCTCCTCACCCTCTCTTTGTTTTCAATGGCTGAGCACAAAGACTCCACTCATAAGCCTCTTAGATATTTTAGCTAAACACTTACCATAAATGGTAAGTTCTCCCATAAGCCACTTGTCTCCCATTTCCTCTTTGGTCCTAAACCTTTCAAGTCATTCTCCTACACTCCTAAACCTTTACTTAAATTCTAATAATTCCTCAAATCAAGTCTTAATCCATATTTGCCACATTGCTCACCATTTGACAAAATCTCCAAATACCGATAAAAATTGTACCTAAAATCAAATACTTAAGAACATTCCCATGATCCCATCAAATAAATCCTCAAATGTCAAAACTCTCTTAACCAAGTTGTAGTTCTAGATGTTATAAACTCTCTCAAAATGAAATCACCCAAATCGGAAGTCGTATGAAGAAGTTATGGATTTTTTAAATAAAGTGTACACAGCCCAGCATACGCTGGCTTTCCAGCGTCCCTTGGGAAAACCACCTGAACCCCCTAGCGTACACTAGCTTTCCAGTGTACGTAGGGTAAACATCCTGTACCGGCCCTCAAAATTCCGATTTTCGCAAAACTCAAATTAGTAAAGTTATAGATCCTGGTCTTACTGTTCTATTCGTCTTAGAATCACTTGATTTAGAGTTTGTATGCAAAAGTTATGATTTTTCTACCAAAAGTCGACAAACTAAACCTACCATTCATGAACCCCACCGAAATTAGCTCGTAACTCAAAGATGAAGGTTTCAAATCACAAAACTCGAACACGATAATCATGGACTAATGTGTTACGAATCTACTCGACTTAGAATCATCTAAATTGGAGTTCACACGAAAAAGTTATGCCTATTCCTCCAAAAGTCGACTCTTTTAACCAACACAATTAAAAGACCGATCAACACAAAAACAACTAAAGGTCGGACCAATGGTCACGACCAAGGCTAAGTTAATGAGGGTCATAACATTTAGACTAGTGGTTTCGCTATTTAGACTAGACTAGAATGATAATGTGCAAACCTTGTGAGGTAATTTGAGCCGAAGGAGGAGATCTCCAAATCTTTTCATGAGGTGTATACTAAGTCAGTTGATTAAGGTATCCTACTATTACTTATCGTAATCTTAGTTGTGCAGAAGTTAGTGGGACGATGGGGGCATTTCTTTGACATTTGAGCCTAGAGCTTTAGAGACAAAATCCTAATGATTTCCATTTGCGTAAACCAATTTGAGCCTAGCCTTTTCTTGATTATAGACTAGGTAACCAACTTTTAGCCTAAACGACCGATCTTCCTTACCTTTGACCATCGTATCCGAGGATTATAGGATGAATTGTTTGAGTTTAGTTGGTAGCTTCATGGATATGGTTTAAGTTGTGGATATTGTAGAAAATTGAGTGGCCAAGTGTTGAAGCCGAGTTTTTGCCTAGAACATGCTAAGTTTATTTAGTTTGTTTATTTTTAGAGAAAAAATGTGTTGTAAATATTGTGTTATTAAAAACAAAGAGAAAGAAAAACAAAAGAAAAGAAAGTGTAGAATAAAGCATGTACTCTTGGAAAGACTCAAGCTTCATAGTCAAAGAACATTGGGAAAGTGGGTGAGAGCTTTATTATTTTAAGTGAGGGTGTCTAGATTAGACGAGTGACTAGTTACTTTTGTAATGTCCTCGGATTGGATGGTTTAGCCACTATCCAAATTTTTACCTCACCTTTACTTAAGCCCCATTACAACCCGATATAAAGACCGCCTAATCATTAACAATTGTACGATCAAAGATATTGCTCAGTAGGATGTAGGATGCCTAGAAATATATTGGTTAAGTATACGAGTGATAGAAAGTTGCCTACTTATATAATAAGTGAGATAAATTTCTTACCACTGAGAGATTAATGTTCTAGTATCTTTTACATAGTATTAATATTAGTTTAAACAATTAAGTGTTAGAAAGTGTTAGAGGCGTCTATCGATTCATTTGTTTTGTGATTAAGTTAATGAACTAGCTATGTAGGGATATTTTATTGACTTAAGCTGATGTTTTTGATGGGAGTCATTTTACGAATTCTTTATGCCGAGTCTTTGCCTTTTTGTGTGTTTTTCTTTTATCACTTGATTTGTGTTTGTTTGTTTTTATGTCTTTTATGTCTGTGTTTCCACATTTGAGTTTTGCTTGGGGACATGCAAAGATTTAAGTGTGGGGGCGTGATGAGTGTCAAAAACACTCATTATTTGTGTACGTTTTAGTATAAGTTTAGCATTGTTATTAATTGTTTTAGTGTGTTTTCTTTGTCTATGTCTCGTAAATGTACATTATGATCTTTTATCGTGTTTGTTCATTTTTCTTATGTTTTATTTATGTTTAGGAGCTTCATGGACAATAATTTAACGATGCACAATCAAGATCACAAGGTTGTGAGCAAAATGGCATTGACGAAATAAATGCACCAATTATTTTTTAGGCTAACCATGTAGTTCGTCGGGCCAGATCTCTTGCACAAGAAAGTTCATAACTTTCTCATACGAAGTCAGATTGAGGCACTGTCAGTGGCATTGGAAAGAAGACATCCACAACTATAATCTATAAAAAATCATGGAGGGCGCCAAAAACATGGCGTACGCCAATCCTCAGCAACGTAGCTAATGGTGAAGGGCGCCAACATGATGGAGTGCACCAACTTTGATAACAAAGCAAGACAAATGCATGACAAGGCAAGCATAGAGCACTCCAAAAGCATGGAGGGCGCCATTTATGAAGGAAAAACAAGCATGGAGTGCGCCAAAAGAGTGGAGGGCACCAATCCTTTGCATTCTTGCTTAGATGGAGTGCGCCAATGCAATGGAGGGCGCCATTTCTTGCCAAAACTTACCATTCAGCCGAGACTTTAAGGGAACAAGGGTGGTTCAATTGGTTTAAACTCTTGCTTGCTAAGTCCTAAAGCCATTTAACTTACTCTTAAAACTAGAGATATCATTGAAGAAGTTGGTTAGATATTTGGAAAGAATTAATTTGTTAAGTTAGTTTTGGATTGTAATAAGACTTAGACATATTAATTAGTTAAGGAAGGCAAGAGAGGAGAAGGGGAGAGCAGCCGTGAGTGTGGAGAGGAAGAAAGAAAAGAAAAGAAAGAGAGGAAGAGAGGGAGAGGCCGAGAGCATGAGGAAAAGGAGGAGAAGGAAAAGAGAAAGGAAGGAGGAGAAGCCAAGGCAAAAACCAAGCTTAGGCTTAGACTTGTAACAACTTCTTTATCCTTTAAACTCTTTCATTTTCTTATGCTTTTGTCTATGTAATATATATGTTTGTGTTTATGTTTATGAAAATATGTGTGAGTAGTTAATTTTGGTGGTGTGATACCTTGAAACCTTAAGTTTTCTAATGGTTTAAAATGGGTAAAAATGATAAGGTTCATGTACTTGTTAAAAGACTTAATGCTTGGTCTAATTTGGACACCTAGAACCAAAGTTAATAATCGAGTCTTGAGACTGAAAGGAGATAGACTCGATCAAAATATCAACTTATTGATCCATTGTCTTGTGAGATGTGGACTCCTCCTTGGTAATGGATTATCCAAAAGGGTGATGTTTATAGTTGTTGTTTAGTTAGGATTAAGTGATTCGTGAGGGCGAAAGTACATTAAGTTCACTTAATCCTAGGTAAATAATTTAGACTAATCTAGCGTGAAAGTGTAGATTAGTTGTCTTGAAACACTCGGATTGTGACATGAACTTAAAAACCCAACGAACCAGTTAGTTTACTTAAGTAATCTATGGTAACACCACTTTTGTTTAAGTTGATATATATCTTGTATTTTTGTGTTTTGTTGTGATCTTGCATGATTTAAGTTGTCTTTGTTTTCATTTAATGCATGATAGTTATTAGTTGTCACAAAACAAAACCATCAATCCAAATCAAGTTCCTAAAACATAGCTAGTAAGCCGAGTAAGGTGTTCGCTTAATCTTCATGGGATCGACAATCCTACTTCATAAAAATTTATTGCAATAGTGGTTGGAGGTGTTTCACGACACCGAAGACCACTCTAATCAACCACATCACAATTTTTCCCCCGGTTGGCATGCTCAAGTGGTGACAAATTAAACTATCAACTTTGGTTCTTTTATTTTTATAATTTTTTAAAAATACTCTCTCCTTCTTCTTCTTCATCCTCCTCTCCTTCCCTCTACCCTCTCCTCCGCCTCTCTCCTCCATCCCACCTTGACACAAACTTGCTCATTACTGTTGCAACCTTTAAAATAGTCGAAGGAAGAATTATTATCTAGAATTGAAGTTACATTAGCCAGAAAATTCTATATGAACTAGGAAGCTCATCAATAGACCTAAGGTAAGGATTGGTTGAAGGTTCCCCTTCAGTGATGTCAGAATCGTGAAATTAAGGGTTTAAACATATAGACCTATTCAGCATGTTTGTAAAAGCATAAGGACCAAAGGGTAAATTGCCTATTTAGGGTTTCTATTAGACATATAAATAGACCTCACCAAATCAGTTTTTAACCTAATCATAATTCTGCCCCATTGTGAAGGTATGGAACATCACGTACCCTTAGGAGGCGAGAACGAAACCATCCAACCATCTCAGCATAAAGAGGGTAAGTCGTTCGCACTGTTTCCCCTTCGTAGATTCCATCAGATGATCAATTCTTCATTTTTTAGAATAAATATGAAATTGTTATTATGCCACTAAGGTCGAAAGGAAGATCAACTAACTTAGAAAGGGACAAATCAGTTTCGTAGGCAAGAGCTGTAAGTGGGATTTTTGTTTTGAGTCTGTCTGAATTGGATTCTAACAGAATTCAGATTCTGATTCAGGCCTGAACACATGCAAACCGTAAGAACACGATTTTAGATTGAAATTTGAATTGGGTTTCGATGACTGTTGGATTCAGATTTAGTTTTAAAATTGAATTCGAATCTATGAGTATTAAGTCCCATTAAGTCAATTCTGTTTATTTTGATCCAGATTCGATTATGAAATCGAACTCGAGTATATATGCCTTGCTAGTTTCATGTTTCCTGAATTGATATGTGATTACAAGTTGTGCTTGTTGGTTTCGTGGTTCCAGATTTGATGTGTGATTTGTTGAGTTTGTGTTTCTGGATTTGATATGTGATTATGAGTTAAAATCAGATATGTATATGATAAGCTTTGGATAAGAACTGTGATATGAACTGCTACGGGTTATGTGATTAGTTGGTTAGGTAGTTGGATAGGAGATCATTCCATTAAGAAAGCTTAGTTGGTTAAGTATAGTTGGCTAGGATGCTGTTCCAGAGTTATTATGTTAGTCGGTTAAGTGTTAGTTGGATAAGGAATCGGTTAGTTGGCTAAGAAATTGTGATACGTGATTGAATTTAAATTAATTCCACTTACTGAGTTTATTCGACTCATTTCTGTTTCTATCGTATGTGTTCAGATCGTTCGAGCGAAGATCAGGGTTAGAGGGAGCCTTCTGCTGCATATCATCATTCGCATGTCATTGTTTATGAACCTTAAGTATTTTGATGTAAATACATTTAGGGTGTTTGACATGTTTTGGATTTGGATTTTCTTTTGAAATAAAAATATGGTGCCTAGGGAGGTTTAATTCCCGGCATTTGTCACTTTTGTACTTGGGATCGTGACAAATTATGGTATCAGAGCATTTTCTTATTTTTATAAGGAAAAGATAATTTGAAATTACCCACATTCGCATTTACATGCAATTGAGCAATCTGGGAAGGTTTGGGGGTTAGAAAGTTTGCGGTGAAAAGTTGCGGTAGAAAGTTAGGTGCATATTCTCGCGTAATTTTACGTCAAAACTGCCAAAACTTTGAACAGCCATAACTTTTGACTCGTTAATTTGATTTTCTTTTATAATATGTTTTCGGAAAGGGAACTTCAAGATCTACAGACTTTCCTACTATGCTAGAACAACCGAGTTTTGGGGTCAAAATTTTTTCCGTTTGAAAGTTACGGCCATTTAAAGTTTTCTGCCAGATATTTTTCATTTTTTTGACGAAAATTGTCTAACTTTTCCAAACTCTTCTTGCATTTAGCATGTGGTCGTTACTTTAAGTGTCCATGAAATGATCCTGGTTGATGGGATGAGTAACACTAAGTACGTTGTGAATGAAAACCTTGTTGCAATTATGATACGGGTGTCTAGTGGATAGGAAACGAATGTTGTGCTTACGTAGTTATGTAGGAAGTATTGTTCCTATTGTGCTGAATACCTGTTCTCTACTGTTATCTTCATTCACATATATTTTGGTAAATTTCTAGTTACGTGTGGTGCATTGGATTAATGTTGTAGTGATATCAGGATTATGGCTCACACAAGAAGCTAAGCTTCACAGGCTGCTAGAGATGCGCGTGTTGCTGTCACAGAAGAGGCTGACCCAGTTGCTGCCACAGAGGCATAGACTGCTGCCACTGTGGACGCCTTGGCTAATCCAGACACACATGCAGACTCGGATGCTCAATCTGCCACTAATGCACATACGGGTGTTGTACCCCCCACCGGGTACTATACCTCCTGTGGGTGCTATACCACCCTCACTGATGAACCCTCAAGGACTGAATACTGAAGGTATGCTTATTTAGATTTTGGGTTTACTAGTGCAGCAGTAGATAGCATCTGCGTCTGCGCCTCAGCTAGTAGTATTGTTGCCTCCTCAATCTATAACCGAGAGATACCACGAATTTTAGAGAGTCAAGCCACCTAGCTTCGATGGTACAGAAGAACTGGTACAGGTGGAGGACTGGGTAATAGAGTTAGAAAATGCATTTTAGGTTGCACAAACCCTACTTGCTGAGAAGGTAACATTTGCTACCTATGTGCTGACCGAGGATGCGCTAAGATGGTGGGAAACCTAGAAGAGGATTCGGGTGACTAGTGTATAGGAAACTTCCCAGACTTTGATCTACGGCTAGGAAGCATTCCTGAAGGATTTCAGAGAGAGATTCATCCTAGCTCCTAGATGAAGGGAGATGGCATAAGAGTTTGACCAGCTTGTACAAGAGAACAAGACAGTGACGAAATATGACTAGGAGTTTAATCATCTCTCAATGTTTAAGTCTGCTATATTGCTTGACGAGGACACACGAACTCAGAAGTTTGAGGATGGTCTAGCTAAGGATATTAGGGATCTCGTTGTGCCCCTCATGCTGCCCACCTACAAGGATGTTCTTGAGAGAGCTTTAGTAGTCGAATAAAACCTATGATATAAAAAGGTAGGTTATCTCGTACCTATGAGCTTTAGTAGCCCTCCAGCTAATTGATTTCCTCAATAACTCTTAAGGTGGATAAGGAGCCGACAAAGAGAAAGTGGGGTCAAAATATGGAGGGCCAGTTAACCGAACCTACTAAGAGGCCCTACAACCTAAACCTGACCAAGAACATAGGTGCATGGTATGAGTGATGCAAACGATCAGGCCACACCCAAGAGTAATGCAGATGGATTACTTATGCATGCTTTAAATGTGGGAAAATGGGACATCAACTAGCTACTTGCCTTGAGATACGATGGACCTCAGCACCAACAAATTCTAATGGCTGTAATGTTCGGACAGGAGAGAACCTAACACTGAGGGCCGCAGTGCGAGTTTATGCCCTTAACTAAACTGAAGCAAACAAGCAAGGAGATGTAGTGATAGGTAACCTTTTTTCTTCTTCATATAGTGTATGTGTTAATAAGAGAATATGTCATGTTAAGTGTATGTCCATAGGAGAATGTCATGTTAAGTGTAGAACTTTAGCGCAGGTAAATTCTTAGTATCTGGGTACCCCGCAAACATACTATTTGATTTGGGAGGAACTCACTCGTTCGTTGCTGAATACTTTGTGAAGAGACAGAAATTATCAAGAAGTGTATGTGAGGAGGAGATGGCAGTGAGAACCCCACTAGGGAAGACAGTTATCGTAGACCACAAATGTAATTATGATATCTCTATAAGCAGTCATCAACTTAAGGAAGAATTCTAAGTTATGGAAATGATGGGTTTTGATGTCATACTAGGAATGGACTGGTTGGTAGGGCAGTATGCTACTATTGATTATAGGTGTTAGACTGTGGTGTTTCGGCCACTAGGGAGGAAGAAATCACATATGTGGGTTAGAGCATAAGATCACCCTTATCGATAATTTTGATGATAGAAGTAATATGACTGGTACGAGGTGGCGCAATGACTTATTTAACCTCTGTAATGGATGTTCGGAAGGTGACTCTATTAGACCAGATTCCAATTGCCAGAGAATTTCCAGATATCTTTCCTGAAGAGGTACAAGAGATACTACCAGATCATAAAATAGAGTTCTAAATTGAGCTGGTTCCCAGAGCAAGACCAGTATTTAAGGCATCATACTATATGACCCCAGCAAAACTAAAAGAACTGAAGCTGTAGCTGGCAAAATTATTGGATAAGGGATTCATCAGACCTAGTGTTTCCCCATGGGGGGCGCCAATGCTATTTATAAAGAAGAAGGACGGTTCCATGAGAATGTGTGTGGACTATCGGGAGTTAAATAAGCTTACTATTAAGAATAGATATACATTGCCCAGAATTGATGATCTATTCGATCAACTAAAATGGGCCACAGTCTTCTCAAAAATAGATCTTTACTCGGGCTACCATCAGTTAAAGATTAGGAATGAAGATGTGCACGTGATAGCATTTTGTACAAGATATGGGCACTACAAATTCCTAGTTATGCCGTTTGGATTGACCAATGCACCAGCAAAGTTTATGGACTTGATGAATCAAACTTTCCAACCATATCTGGACAAATGTTTGGTAGTGTTCATAGATGACGTTCTAGTATATTCCCAAAGCAAGGAGGAACATGAAGGACACCTAAAGACTGTATTACAGATATTACGGAAGAAGCAGTTATATGCCAAACAGAAGAAGTGTGAGTTCTGGCTCAACAAAGTTGCCTTCCTGGGACATGTTATAACCAGGAAAGGAGTATTTGTAGATCCAGTATGATTGAGACAGTGGTAGGGTGGCAGCAACCAAGAAATGTGTCTGATGTACGTAGCTTCCTAGGCTTAGCAGGATACTATCGTCGTTTTGTGGAAGGAGTTTCCAAGTTGGCAATGCCATTAACCAAATTAACCCAGAAAGGAGTTAAATTTATATGAAGTGAAGAGTATGAGAAGAGCTTCCAAGAACTAAAGGAAAGACTAGTGATTGCTCCCATACTATCACAACCCATGGAAGGGAAGGACTATACCATTTACGAGATGCATCAGGGAGTGGGTAGGGGTGTATGCTGATGTAGTGAGATAAAGTGATTGCGTACGTGTCCAGGCAACTTAAACCATATTAACAGAATTATCCTACACATGATCTAGAACTAGCAACAGTGATTCATGCACTCAAAGTATGGAATCATTATCTCTATAGAGTGCATTGTGACATATATACCGACCATAAGAGTCTTAAATATATCTTCACACTGAAAGAACTAAATATGAGACAATGGATATGGCTAGAGCTAATCAAGGATTACGATATCGGGATACACTACCACCTGGCAAGGCTAATGTAGTAGTAGATGCTCTCAGCCAAAAGAACCAAACCATAAATGGAATCATATTGCAGGAGGAGCTGATTCGATAATTAAAGAGTTTGGAACTAGAAAACTCCAAGGGACAGAGTGGACTAGCAGCAAGTTTAGAGTTAGAACCCAGATTGAGGACCCAAATAGGCGAGGGGCAACTCCGGGACACCACTTTGATCAATCTCAGACAATAGGTTGAACAAGGGGAGATAACCAAAATTCACAAAGGGAATGATGGTCATTTATACTATCAAAATTGGTTATGTGTCCCGGCCAACCAGGAACTAAAAGGATTAATATTGGATGAAACCCATAACTAATGTTATGTTGGATACCCTGGGGGGACCAAAATGTACCAAGACCTCAAGAAGACATTCTAGTGGCTTGGTATGAAGAAAAAAATAGCAAATTATGTGGCAAGTTGTATGATATGCCAGATGGTTAAAGTATAACATCAACGACCTATCGGCCCTCTACAACCATTAGACATTCCAGAATGGAAATGGGAGAAGATTACCATGGACTTTGTTATGGGACTTTCGAAAAATTGGTGGGGTAAAGATGCAATATGGGCAATAGTAGATCACCTTACTAAGTCTACCTATTTTATAGCATACAAGGCAGGTATGACCATTGAGCAAATGGCAGAGCTGTATATATAGGAAATAGTCAAACTACATGGAGTTCCAGCGAGTATCACATCAGATAAGGACACCCGATTCTTGTTTAGATTTTGGACGAGTATACAAAAAGCTCTGGGGATTAGACTACAATTCAGTACATCATTCCATCTATAGACAGATGGATAATGAGAACGTACAATACAAATTCTAGAAGATCTACTCAGTGCTTATGTACTTGACTTTAGCAAAAATTAGGAAGGACATCTACCATTACTGGAGTTCGCCTACAACAATAGTTTTCAGACAAGTATAGGTATGGCTCCCTACGAAGCTCTCTATGGCAGGAAGTGTCGATCACTAATTAGTTGGAATGAGATAGGGGAAAAGGAAATTTTGGGACCAAATATGTTCAAGAAACTCACAGAAAAGGTACCCATAATACTGAAATGAATTCAAGCAGCTCAAGATCGACAGAAAAAGTTTAGTGATCAACATCGACAAGAAATAGCATTTGAAGTTAGAGATCATGTGTTCTTGAAAGTATCACCTACCAAAGGAATCTAAAAGTTTGGAGTAAAAGGAAAGTTAAGCCCGCAATATATTGGGTCGTTTGATATAACACAATGAATAGGGAAATTGGCCTACCATTTAGCCCTACCCCTAACATTGGCGGGGATACATAATGTATTCTATGTGTCGATGCTACAAAAATATGTGCCAAGGGAAGGGCATGTTATTCAAGATATCCCAACAAAGGTTCGGCCAGACGTAAGCTACGAGGAGATACCTCTAAGAATTGTTAATGTCAAAATCCAACAACTCTGGAGGAGGATAATTAAATATGTCAAGGTACAATGGAGTAACCACATGGAGAGAGAAGTCACTTGGGAGTTGCGTGCCGAGATGGAAGAAAAGTACCCCTACCTCTTTAAACAATAAAGTAAGTTTGGGGACAAACTTTATTTTAAGGGGGAGAGAATGTAAGATTCGTGAAATTAAGAGTTTAAACGTAGAGACCTATTCGGCATGTTCGTAAAAGTATAAGGACCAAAGGGTAAATTACCTATTTAGGGTTTCTATAAGACATATAAATAGACCTCGCCAAATCAGTTTTTAACCTAATCATAATTCTGCCCCATTGTGAAGGTCTGGAACATCACGTACCCTTAGGAGGAGAAACTATCCAACCATCTCAGCACGAAGAGGGTAAGTCGTTCGCACTGTTTCCCCTTTGTAGATTCCATCAGATGATCGATTATTCATTTTTTAAAATAAATACAAAATTGTTATTATGCCACTAAGGTCAAGGGGAAGATCAACTAACGAAGCAGGGGACGAATTAATTTCGTAGGCAAGAGTTGTAAGTGGGATTTTTGTTTTGAGTCTGTCTGAATCGAATTCTGAAAGAAATCAGATTCTGATTCAGGTCTGAACACATGCAAATTGTAGGAACATGATTTTAGATTTGAAATTCGAATTGGATTTCAACAACTTTCAGATTCGGATTTAGTTTTAAAATTGAATTCGAATCCTTGAGTATTAAGTCCCATTAAGTCGATTTTGTTTGTTTTGATCTGGATTCAATTTTGAACGAACCCAAGTATGTGTGCCTTGTTGGTTTCGTGTTTCCTAAATTGATATATGATTATGAGTTGTGCTTGCTAGTTTCGTGGTTCTGGATTTGATGTGCGATTTGTTGAGTTTGTGAATCTGGATTTGATGTGTGATTATGAGTTAAAATCGGATATGTATGTGATAAGCTTTGGATAAGAACTGTGATATGTACTGCTATGAGTTATGTGATTAGTTGGTTAGGTAGTTAGATAGGAGATTGTTTTGTTAAAAAAGCTTAGTTGGTTAAGTATAGTTGGCTAGGATGCTGCTCCGGAGTTATTATGTTAGTTGGTTAAGTGTTAGTTGGATAATGAATCGATTAGTTGGCTAGGAAATTGTGATACGTGATTGATTTCGATGAAAATATGTTGAATTGATTCTATTTACTAAGTTTATTCGACTCACATCTAAGTCTATCATATGTGTTCAGATCGTTCGAGCGAAGATTAAGGTGGTTAGAGGGAGCCTTCCGCTACATATCATCATTCGCATGTCATTGTTTATAAACCTTAAATATTTTGATGTAAAGACAGTTAGGGTGTTTGACATGTTTTGGATTTGGATTTTCTTTTGAAATAAAAGTCTGGTGCCTAGGGAGGTTTAGTTCCTGGCATTTGTAACTTCCATACTTGGGGTCGTGATAAGTGACATCCAATATAGCTGTTGGGGCAACTAGCTATTGTTAACAAATAATTCCCTACTAATTCACAAGTTAAACCTAGGTCACAGTCCATAAGGCAGCATAAGTGTGCGAGGGTATATACTAATAATGAATCCAAAGAAGAAAATCCATACGAAGAGGAGAATTCGAAGCTTGGGAGAGAGGCAAAAGAGGAAGGAGAGGGAAGAGAGGTGAAGAAAAGAAGAGAGGCGGAAGAAAGAAGAGAGTGAAGGAGAGGGAAGAGAGATAGAAAATGGAGGAGAGTCGTAGAGTTGGAGGAGAGGGGAGGAGGAAGGAGAGGAGAGGAGGGAGGAGAGAGAGGAGAGAAAGAAGAGAGGAGATTCCCCTTGTTCTTCTTGTTCTCCATTCTCTTGAACCTTAAATCCCACTTTTTTGTTGCTTCCCATTTCACAAGAAGTTGGGATTAGTTATTTGAGGAAAATATACTTTAGTACTCTATGGTTTACCTGTTTCCGAAAAAAGGCCATGTGCTTTTTTTGTTACGAATTCAATACCTTGTGGTTTCATTTCGAGGACAAATTCAGTCCTGGACAACATTTTAGGCTGACCGACTAGGTGTCAACACCATGTCATCGCCACATCAATTATTCTTTCCTACTTAGCTTGGGTGACATGGCATGGCAAATTATCATTTTAATCTATTTTTGAATTATAATTGTTTTTTAAAACCCATTAATCCCTATTCCAAAATCAGAATGACAAAGAAATACATTCTAGAACCTTTATATTTACACTTTTACCCCTGTACTCTCTTCTCCTTCACGCCAAATACCCTCTCTCCTCCCAATCCCTAATAGTTGCATCCATCGATTTCAATGGGTTCCAGCTCACAGCCCCAATAATAGACGTCTTCCTCGACCAGTTCCCAGATATTGATTAGGTCACGAGAAAAGATGCCAAGGAGTTTGCGACACGAGTCATCAAGCAAAATGGATTACTCGGATTCGGAGAAGGACTCGGGCTCCAAGGATCGGAAAGGCAGTGGCGAGAAGGGGGATGCCATCAGTTCTAGTGTTTTGAAGGAGGTCAGAGGCTCGAGCAAAAAGTGAAAGTTTGTGGATTCAAAGGAAGGTGAGAACGGGGAGGGTTCTGATCTCCATATCCTGACCTTCGACTTCTCAAATTTAGAGGGACGAGGTCGAGGAGAATGGGGAGGATGGTGGAACGGCAGAGGGGATGTCAGGAGGAATCCTGGTAAGGAGAAGGAGAAGATGGAGATATAGGCTTCGATCTCCATATCCTGCTCTTCTACTCCGACCACTCCTTCTCCGGCATCGTCTCTTCATTTTTGACATTTTAGGGTTCCTGGGAAAAAGTCGGAGAGGTGGGTTTCTCTTCATTTCGAGGGGATAAGTTTATGCATCCGGTGGGAGGGTTTAGGGCCGGGGTTCTTTAATTTGTGGAAGATTTTGGTAAGCGATAGTTTCAATCAGAAGGAGGAGGAGGTTGGTTGTCTATGGAGGTTTCTGGGCAATGGTTATATTGTCAGAGCTCAACGTTTATGTGTCTAGCAAGGATAAGATTTAGAGAATAAAAAATTAGGTTTTGATAAAATAATTATAATTAAAAAATGGGACTGAAATTGCAAATTATCATGCCAAATCACATGGGCATGGAAGGATACATAAATTGATGTGGCAATGATGTGGCGTTGACACCTGGCCGGTCAGCCTAAAATGCTACCTGAGACTGAATTTGTCCCCGAAATAAAACCACAAGGTATTGAATTCGTAACAAAAAAGTACATGGCCTTTTTTCGGAAATAGGTAAACTACAGGGTACTGAAGTGTACTTTCCCCTAGTTATTTTTTAAAGGGCAAAATTAGACTAAGGTCCTTATACTTTGGGAATTCAACGGGTTTCATCATTACTGTTTAAAAACTACTCTTTGAATTCCTACTATACTAAATAACCAAGTTTTTTAGTCCCTAAAAATTAACTTAATTTTTTTTATAACCATTATACCCTTATTCCGAAAAACTAATCCAGAACTAAATCTAATCCAACCAAACTGAATCAATTAAAATCAAACTAACCAAATTAAAACTAAATTTAATCTAACCAAACCAAATCAATTCACCGACTCCCACATGCCCCCCGTACTAAACCCATCCTCACCGGCTCCAGCATAGCCTCTCCGGTTCAAGAAGGATTCACATCGGAAACATCCCATCGCCTGACTTCAAGTTTGAAATTCGTACCAGTGGAGAAATACCCAAAAAGAGAAGAGGAAAGGTTCAACAAGAACCCAGCTTCGTCATCATCCTTTAAAGGAAAAAGCCACCGCAATTCAAGAGAAACTGTCACCTCAATTCACGATTCCTTCTACCTTACAAGGCCTAAAGGATCTTCTTCCTCCTACCCTTTGGACTAACGACGCATCAGTAGTTGGAAGTCAAGAGAAACCATCACCTACTTGAAGCTTCTGCCATTATCGGGGATGAAGAGGATGGGGACGCCGGAGAGGTGCTTGAGTGGTCAGCAAAGTCGATCTTCTTCTAGCCTTTATGATATAGGTGGAGCTCGTACTTGTTGGATTCGCCGTCGTCGTTGAGGATAAGAATGTAGGTAGGGTACATGTAGGTCATAATGCAACCATTAAAGACGGGCCTCAGGAGTTCGTAAATCCCTAGGAGCCCGATCCATACGACGATGAGGACCACGGTTGTAGCCCGAGCCCTCGCCTTCTACCCCCGCATGTTCGCCTCTCCTCTAACCGCCTCCCCTAGGGTTTAGCATCACCGGCGGCGAGCAAGTCGTTGACTTGGGAGGAGAAGTGGTCGTGGGCTTGGGAGGAGAAGTGGTCAGAGGCGAGGGATTTAGTATTTTAGTTTTAATTTATTTGATTTGATTTTAATTGATTTTGTTTGGTTGGATTAGATTTGGTTCTGGGTTAGTTTTTCGGAACAAGGGTATAATAGTCATAAAAAAATTAAGTTGACTTTTAGGGACTAAACCTGTTAAATTCCCAAAGTACAGAGATCTTAGCCTAATTTTCTTTTTTTAAATGAAGAGTATACTTATCATTTTATATTAGCTATAGTTGGAGAAAAAATTCGATATAGTTTTCTAAGATTTCAAAGTTAACTATCAAATTAATTTTTTTTCAATCGAATTGTGAAAGAGAGGGAGGAGAAAATTGAATATGTCTGGAGATTAAAATAATTTACACTAAATATTTATGTTGGAGCAATGATTTCTTTGAATTAGAATTTATTAATTTTGAAATGCCATCGTAACCATTAAAAAAAACGTACTTGCCCAATTTCAATTGAATCAAGGTAATTATTCATTTTGCATAAAAATAGTCAAATTTAGATTGAGTAGGAATTGAACAAATTAGTCTGTAAGGTACGAATTTGGGATGGATCGTTGTCATTTTTTCTTATGATACTGACATTTTGTTTATGCGACAATGACATGTGTTTTTTTTATTTTTGCGAGAATGTCATTTCCATCGTGCTATATTGGGCGTGTGATTTTTTGCATTTTGGTCTTGCAATTTTTGAATTTTTACAAAAAAAACCTAATATGTGAATTTTCTTTTATTTTTTATTTTTGAGAGAATGATATTTTTTTCATGCGATATTGGCCTCTATAAGTTTTTCACTTTGGTAATTAATTTTTAGATATTTTTCAAAAAGCCTTCGCATACCTTGGTTCTCGGTTGGTTGCTTAATTGATTAGCGGTGTGTGAAAGAAGAGAAGAGAGGAGAGGAGGAGGATGAGGGGGTATGTGTAGACCTAGACAAGAATTGAATTTGATTGGTAATTCAATTCATTATAATTTGATTCGATTCATATATGATTCTAGTCGTCAATAATTTAATTCGAATTTATGATGCACCAATTGAATTCAGTTCAAGATTTTTATAATTCGTCAAACTCGCAAATTTAATTCTAATTCAATTTAAGTTGAATTCGTATTAAATTTGATTCAAATTTGTATATATATACTAAAACTAAAAATAAATTTCATTTTCCAACTCTATAAATACTACCTTTTACTTTTCAAATTTTATACATTCTATCTCAATTATCTACTTCTCTTATTGAAAATATTGAGTTTTATAAATTACCTCTCAAGTTTAATAATTAGATATATTTATTATTTAATTTATCATACTATTATATAATTATGTCATCAAGTAGAACAAATAAGTGTAAATAAAACTAAGAATGATATAGTACATATACTAATCAATTTGTAATTAAATATTTAATATTTAAGGATCAATTTGAATTTAATTTGGATTCAATTCGAATTCGAAGGTTTATAATTCGTATTCAATTCGCCATTGGACGAATTGGATATGGTTTAATGTTTTGATAAATTCGAATTGAACTAATTTGTTCGAATTCATTTGAATTCGAACCGTAGTCAGGTCTACCGTACGCGTATGAGAAAACGGATCCCAGGGAGAGAGAAGAGAAGGGGATACATGGATTTTTCGTTTAAAAAATATGAATTATAATGGTGCTTTTGGTAATTTGTCCATGCCACTTCAGCATCGAATAATTTTAGTCAAACTTACGTGACAGTCCATGTCACCTATAAAACAACATTTTTTGTCAAAAAAAAAAATTTACAGATTGATCAGTAATTAAAATTGAAATAACTTAAATTGAAATCACAATACACCTACATAAAAATTAATAAAATTACATAATACTTAATTATAATTTTTTTTCCTAAAATTTCGTTTGCAAAAAAAAATTCGGTGGGAATGAAAATTTATTAGTTTGAAATTTGAATGTTTGATTAGTGAAAATTTTGTAGCTCGAAAGCCAAGGAGAAAAACCCCCAAAACGACGACGACCCTCTTCTTCGTCCTCGGTGGGCATCTTGTCCTCCTATCTTCCTAGAAGAAGAAGAAGAAGAAGACCGCCGCGCACACACACTCAACAAGTAAGCAAACAAAGATGTGGAGGACGATAGAGATGTTCCACATGAGAACCACCACCATTGGCTTACCCCTCATCCGCTCCATTCTCTTGAACCCTAAATCCCACTCCTTTCCTGCTTCCCATTTCTCCACCAGTACCCTAACCATCATCTCCTCCTCCCTCCCCCTCCCGGCCCCCCGCCGCCGCGCCCCTGTCGTCGCGGGCTGCCTGTCGTCCCTCTCCTCCTCCCCCTCCCCCAAGCAGAACCAACCCACCGTTGACTGGAACGACGCCGTCTCCGCCTCCCGCCCCGCCATCCCCGTCCGCGCCTACTTCATCTCTACCAGGTTCACCTGCTTCTGTGTCTTTTAAGAGCCAATTGCGTGCAATGAAATGGGTTTGTCGATTAATAATGTTTTGTTAGGAAAGATTGAAGCTTTGATTGGGTTGTTGGTCTCCGTTAGAATCTTTGTATCCAACACTTAAAAAAACGAAATGAGGGTCGTTCCGGGATACGAATCTCAATATCCAACCCGAAAAGATGAAATGAGGGTCATGGGAGAACAATAATGGGCATGGGTTTGACCCGACACCATGTTAGAATCTTCGTATTCGACCTAAAACCTTAAAATAATGAGTTTTGGTGGATTTCCAGACTTATGAACAAGCGCGCTACTGCTGCGCACTTAGCAATGTGCGATTCTCAATGTCTCTTTCTTTCCCTTTTTGTGTAGTGTGGATTTGAAGGCGCTGGTGGAGCAGAACAAGCCGAATTTCATCCCGCCAACGTCCCGGATGACCAACTATGTTGTCTTACAGTTTGGGGACCTACGTCCACATCCTGTGAGTTGTTTCTCTTCTTTGAGATGAATGCTACTTGCCATTTTATTTTGCTGCTCTTGAATCTTTCTTTTTGGCATCCTTGGGTTGCTACCGGGAACTGGAGGATTTCTGATCAGTAATGATGCTACCTGTGGGAAATTAGGTTCAGTAAGGATGGAGAGGCTGTCCTTGTTACAAGGGTAGAAGTAGATGGATGTTTCTTATCGTAGGACATTTGTAACACTCTACAAAGTGCGAAGCAAATGAATAAATGATCTGGGTTTTGTGGTACATCACCAGCTGTTTTACTTGCAACCATTTCCCATTTTCTCTTAAATGCTTACAGCTCAGGTTTTATTGTCAATTGCTACCGTTCTATCGTATGTGATACTGAAATGCTCACATCTAACTTGGTATTCATCGTTTTGGGTAATCTTGAGTTTTGATATCAATGTATCCATGTCAATGCCACCTAGCATTAAGATGCAGAGTGGCAGAGCCGTTGTACTATTTTTAAGAAATTGTACCCAAGAAGCTAGTGAATCAGGTGGTCTGCTGATATGTAATGACAGTGGTGATACATTATAATTTCAGGTACTGGGATCTTGCATTACTGGAAGTAACTGTTGTTACATGGTAGTATTTCACTATGGTTCTATTGTCCTGTTTAATGTTCGTGAACGTGAAGTTGATGGTTACCTGGAAATTGTGAAAAAGCATGCGTCGAAGAAAGGAATGCTCCCCGAAATGAAGAAAGATGGTAATCTACTTTGTTTCTTCTTTTCTCAGTGGATATGATTACCATTGGTACCGTTTAATCTCTTGCGTTGATTTGAACACATAGAGAATTAAATGTGAAGTGTATATTCGAGGAATCTTTTACCGATAGGTAGGATTCTTGATGCTTTGTCAGTCTGTTGTTATAGTCGGGAGTTTCTGAAGTATCAGGATCCTGGTCACATATCAAAGTTACTTGATTATATCTTCTTTCCTGTGAGCATCTCTGTTGTTTTCTTTATCATTAATTGTGAGAACTGATAGACAATTTGAATTTGTTGCTTTCATAATTTGCTTTGGCATGCAATAACCAGAATACGAGGTGAGAGAAGAGCCTGATTCAAACAATTGGATGGAAGCTGGACTGGATTACCTAATGTTGCAGTTCTTGGATATCGATGGAATTCGAACAATTGGTAGTGTCCTTGGTCAAAGTATTGCGCTCGACTACTATGGACGCCAGGTGCCCTATGCTTCTCAAAGTGTCCCACTCTATCTACCTTTTTTACTTCATTTGGTAACTTTTGTTTGTTTTTTCAGGTTGATGGAATGGTTGCTGAATTCACTGATATAAATAGAGGAATGGAAAAAACTGGAACATTTTCGATGGACAGTAAAAAGCTCTTCCAAATTGTGGGAAGAGCAAACTCTAACCTAGCTGATGTTATTCTCAAGCTCGGGCTTTTCGAGAGGTAAAGGAGTTCAAATATTTGGTTATATGACTGTCATGTTCCGTGATGCACACCTTCTATATAACCACAGATTAGTTATAAGCTAGCTAACTTTGCCAAAGAATAGAATGCAATGACTTTGGTCAAAATATAGATCTCTCCATACGTGAAAGCATTTTTCGGTCTGCCACGTAGAATCCGGTAGTGTAAACAGTAGGCTGTGCACTGTGATAATAACGGAGAACCTGGTTTAGATGTCTAACTGAGTTCTGGTTCTGTTCCGGTTTTAAGCTCGCCTTCGTCTAGGGTCCACCGAGACACCATTGCTAGTTTCCTACTGCACTCGTGGCTGCTTTAAGCTCTCCCTATAATACAACTTTGCTGCTTGTGTGCCTTAACCAGGTCAGACATTGCTTGGAAAGATGCTAAATATGCTCAAATATGGGAGTATCTAAGGGATGAATTCGAATTAACCCAGAGGTTCGCGAGTCTCGACTTCAAGTTGAAGTTTGTTGAGGTACCCTCTTTCTGCATATGACCTCTTTAAACTTGTTATGCTAATTCCTAGTCTTTCGCTATGAGTAGATTGATAGATGCTCACATATGTCACTTGCATTCTGCAGCACAATATCCGTTTCCTTCAGGAAATCCTTCAGAACAGGAAGTCAGACTTCTTGGAGTGGCTCATCATTGTCTTGATTAGTGTAGAGATTATCATATCGGTTTTTGACCTCGCCACGAGATCCGGATTCAAGTTCTTCAAAATCCTTTAGCTCATTCATAATACGCGACCCGAACGCGACTGTGTATATCAGAGGATTGACAAAAGGGTTTAATCTTGCAATATCCTATTCCACCAACTTTAATCATGTGGTTACCTCTTTTTTTTGCTCTCTATGTGTACAGATCTAGTATTGTATTTCCAATAGTTGTTTCTGTCATCTTCTGAGAATTCATTGGGAAAGTTACTGGGGCCATCATTCTTGTTCAAGACATTTGCATTTCCCATTTGCATTTCCAGTGATAAAAGTTTTGACTCCAGTAATATATTAAATGCAAGTTTCAGGTGTGTGTGTTTGAGAATAAATTTATGTCCCATTTTATGTATTTATTTTGAAACAAATTTAACCGTTGAAATTGATTTTTTTTAACATGTAATTTAGAAGTATATTTGTTGGGATGAGTTTTTTTTTTATAGATTTTTTCGAAATTTGCTTTAGGTAGTTTGGTTTGCTTCAGTATTAATTTAAATTTTCTAGTTATTTTTTATTAGCCTATACTAGTAAAGAAACGGTTTTTTTTGGTGTTACTGTTCACCGAAAATTACCAATTTAGTACCCAACTAAAAAAATTACGATTTTGGTGTCCACGCTGGCAAAAATATTTTTTTTGTCGGGTACCGAACCAGTACCCAAAATTTTGCACCGGGTATACTAATACCCGGTATTTTGTACTGATTACAACACCCGGTGCAAAATACCGGGTATTGGTATACCCGGGGCAAAATCTCGGGTACTGGTTCGGTACTCGGCAAAAAATTTCGGGTACCGGTTATCTACCGCCTGGGCCCGGAAATCTGGTTTAACGGTTGGTTATGAGATTTTCTATCCACCAATAGTCGGGATTTTATACCGGGTACTGGTCTATTTAATCAAATTTCCAAACTAGTTTTGTGGGAAAAAAAAATCCGAAGCCTCCCCCCCAAAATCCGAATTTTCGAGTTCTTGAGCAAATTCCGAGTGTTCTTGAAGCTTCAGGAGGTAAGTAGTTATAATTTATGTTTGATTATAGTTTATTAATAATTTTTTGAATTGTAGTTATTAATGTTATGTTAGTGTAGTTAATTATGGACTATGGTTTAATTTAGAAGTTGATAGAGGCGATTTGGTTGTTGTTACTTTTTGTTAGTTGAACAATCGTTACTAACTATGTTGTTAAGGTTGTTGTTAGTTGAACAATCGTTAGTAATTATGTTAATTACGCAAGTAATTTTGTGTTAGTGGTTAATTATTGATGATGGTGAAATTGCAAGTTGATAAATTGATAGTAATTATGTTATTTATGCAAGTAATTTTGTGTTAGTTTGATTAAATAGTTTTATGTGTGAACATTTGTGTAATAGTATTTATGTAGATCTGTCTAAATGTCTCTGCAAACTGTGCACATTGGAGTGAAATATGATGGAGCAATTAAGAGAAATAGGCTCACTGGTTTTGAGTACGAAGGAGGGTGTGAAGTAAGGTTGAAATTCCACGAGGATAAGTTGACGTACGAGAGGTTACGGCAAAGAGTGTTTGAAAAGGTCCCGTTTCTTGATAACGAAGAATTGAAATATTTGGTATTTAGATGTCCCGTAGCTTCAGAAAAGTACCAAATGATTAGTATCGAAGACGAGGAAGATGATACCAATATGGTGCTGAGCATGGTTAACATATGCGGTGTAGAGGCAAGAGAAATATGGCTAGATATAATTGTGGAGAAGAGCATATGTGAAGCACAGACCGAGATTCTAGTAGAAGAAAGGGAAGCGGACAAAGAAGTTGATATGATTTTGAACCCGTCTACTCTATATGCACATACGAGCTTTAACTCGGATTATAGCACAGAGGAAGAAGAAGAGGAGACAGAAGAAGAATCAGACGAGGAAGAAGACGATAACGATGAGGAAAGTGAAGAAGAAGAAGGGGGGTTTCAGCTAGAGCAAGAGGCAGAATCAATCTATTATGCACAGCTTTCCATTAGTCAGGGTCCCTCAGCACCCATGACTGTATTTGCTGATGAATGGGGAAACGTCAATTATTCCAACAGCTGTTGTGGACTTTTGAAGGAAAGGAGCTTGTGGAAAATGAAAGAGGAAGCTATGCGGGAAATAAGGGCCTACTCAATGGTTGAGAGTCGGGAGTACGTTGTACGGGAATCAAGGCCTAGTACTTACAGTGTTGAATGCAGGAAAAAAGTACAAGATCAGTGCAACTAGAAGATACGTGTGTCGCAGGATAGAAGAGATGAGTTATTTGCTTTTTGGAAAATTGTGAAACACATCCATCCACATACATGTGGTCGACTTCGACCTAGCCAAGATCATCGTCACCTCTTGTCGAATCACATGGCTCAAATGATTACACGTAGAGTAGCAGATGAACCAGATGTGTCTATCAAGTCTTTGCGGAATGAGCTGTTGGTCGCCTGACGTATAAGCCTTCGTACAGAAAGACTTGGCAAGCAAGAGATAAGGCTTTCCAGTTATTATGGGGAAGTTGGGAAGAATCTTACAGTCGGCTATTAAAATAGTTTGCTGGATGTCAGGCAACTAATCCTGGGACTGTTGTACAATGGGAGTATCTCCATAGTAGACCGGGAGATCACTACACAGGAGAGTTTGAGCCTGGCGTGAAGATGTTCCATCGAGTTTTCTGGGCTTTTGGGCCTTGCATTGAAGCTTTTAAGCACTGCATGCCTGTTCTTCTAGTTGATGGCACTTTCTTGTATGGGAAATACAAGCATCACCTGTTGATCGCTACTGCTATTGATGGTAATACTATCATCGTTCTGATAGCATTTGCTATTGTTGAAAGCGAGAACGTTGACAGTTGGACATAGTTTATGTGTTAAATCAGGCTACACGTCACCGATCGGTATGGCATATGTGTTATCTCTGATCGACACTCGGGTATATTAAGAGCTATGACTGATGCACACGGCTGGGGGAGATGTATGGGTGTTACACATCGATTTTACCTCAGACACATTGCCAGCAACCTAAACAGAAATTTCAACAACCCTGCAATGAAGAATGTGATGAAGATTGCAGGCATTAATATCCTATCCCAAATACCTTATACCTTTAATATAAAATACTGTTCTGACTTTAAGTAAAATCAAACGTAATATCGCAGGGTATCAAGCCCAGCCGACGAAGTTATATGGGTATTTAACCCAAATCCAGCAGGTTGATGAAGCGGTCTATAAGTGGATGGTTGACCAGGATGTACCAAAATGGAGTTTAGCTTTGGATAGTGGACATCGATGGGGAAATATGATGACAAACATTTCTGAGTGTGTGAACAAAGTATTCAAACATGCCCGACGACTTCTGGTGACTACAATGGTAGCAGAGATTTTTGCGCAATGTGCCAATTATTTCTAGGAGAGAGCAACTAGTTGTATCGAGGAGTGTGTTCCTGACCAGATAGTATTGAGTAAGAAGCTCCGTGCTAAGTTGGAAAAATGGGAGAAGAAAGCGCAAGGGCATATCGTGAATATGACAAATGCTCAAGTCGGTGAATTTAAAGTGCTTACTAGGGGATCACAGCACAGGGGGAGAGGTGGGAATGTACATCGTGTGAATCTGGAAAGAAGAACCTGCCAATGTGGGAAATTTCAAGCATTTCACTATCCGTGTTCACATGCGATGGCTTGTTGTGTCAGTGGGGGCATTCAGGACTACAAGGTTTATGTCGACCCTTACTATCGCCTGGAGATGACACGGTTATGTTACCAGCAGTTATTTGTCCCTCTAGGAAATTCTGCATATTGGGTACCGCCAGAAGATCAAACAATTACCAGGCTTATTCCCAACGAAGGAACTGTGCGGAATACAGGTCGACCGAAGAAGCGAATACAGAATGAGATGGACGGACCACCGGCGCGCATCAAGTGTACTTTATGCGGTGGAAGAGATCTCGTCTGAGCCAATTGCATGGACATTGCACAAGTTGCACAATACCAAGCTGAAAAGGTAGCATGAGCTGTAGCACGAGCTGTAGCACGAGCTGCAGCTAGGGCATCAAATGCAGCAGCAGATCAGCCTAGTACTAGTAGTTATCGTAGGCAGTGAAATTTGATAATGTGTAACCAAACTTTTGAGATGTGATAATGTGTAACCAAACTTTTGAGATGTTATAATGTGTTTGTTTGATGTTGCTTGTTTGTCTTTCCAATATTCAGAAATGAGCAGGCACAACAAGGCTGTAGTTGTTTCTGATGATGAGGGTGTAGACGAGTACGAGTACCATTCTCCACCGCCTGTCATCCACCTACCAAGCAAGTTTATGCAGGACTGCTATGACTCAAAATATGGCAGCATATTCAGACGCCTTACTATCCCACCTGGTTGGGTTGACCCAATAGCCAAGGCCAAGGATGAGAAAGCAAAGGCCAAAGCTGAACAAGAAGCTGCAGTGAAGGCCAAGGCAAAGGCAAAAGCGCTCAAAGAATTATTTGGCGAGCCAGATGCGTGGATGATGAGTGCTTAAAACACTCATTACTTATGTCTATTTTATAGTTTGTTCTTAGTATTTTAGGTTGTTTTATTTTAAGTTTTTGTTATCTTTGTCTTAGTTTTCTTTATTTCATGTTTTTAGTTGTGTATTTTATTTCTCATTATGTTTTATGGTTTTAGGAGCTAATTCGAGGAAATGGATGACCACCGAGCTAGACGAGCAGATGTATGGACGAGAGGAAAGATGCGAAGGCGAGAAGAGCAACGCTGAGGAGCTGGTGCACGCCAGAGGAAGTTGGCCCACGCCAAAGAAGGACCACACACGAACGACCACGAGCAAGAATGACCAGACGCGAACGACCAAGCATCTGAAGACCTGGCGTACGCCAGGCACAGTTGGCATACGCCAGACCAGACAGTGACACTGCCAGCCACTTGCCTCTTTGAGTGGAAAACATTAGAGGGGGCCATACACTTGGGATTTTGGGCTTCTTGTGACCTTGGCAGACCAGTGTGGAGGAGTGGTGGATAGTAGTTAGGATATTATGTTAGTTTATATTTGTTTTGTCTTTTGTCTTTTGTTTTACGTGAATTAAGTGCATTAGTGTAAAAAAAGACAAGAAGAGAGAGAAGGGTGTGCAGCACGAATTTTGGCCATCCTTTCTGTGAAGAACGTGAGGAAGAAAGCTGAGGATCACCTTGTAAAGCTTTCTTCTCTTGTACTCTTCGTTTTTTTAATTAATGCTAAGTATGTTCATGTTTTTTATTATATTGTTCTTTGCAAGCATGTGTGAGTAGTTGATCTTTGAGTTGGGTGACTTAAAACCACTACTTAGTCATGGTTTAGAGGGTTAAAAACATTATGAACATGTCAAACTAACGAACTTAATACCATGCTAAACTTGCTTGATCACCAAGGTTAGAAGTTAGTTTAAACTTGAAACCGAGAGGAGATAGTTTAAATGGAAAGGTTAGTTAGATAAGTTGCTGGTTCGAGTTGCTAATACTCTTACTCAGTGATTTATTGTCCTTAAAGTGATGCATATAGTTGGTTCTTTGATGTGCTTAGTTGGTTTTTGGGGTCGAGAGAACATCTTATCATTCTAAGCATGGTACAGAAGCAATTTAGGCCTTTCTAGCACGAGAGTGTAGTTTGGTTGATTTCGAAACACTAAGACCATGTTATGTACTTAGTAAACCTTCTGAATTCAATGATTATTGTGGTTTTAAGTTCACTTTGCTCATTTGTGCAATACAAGTTGTTAAGAATCTGTTTTGAAAACCAAACCTTCAAGTAACTAAATTCATAATTTGTTAGAGTAGTAAACCAACTTAGAACGAGAGTTTCCATCAAACTACTTCATAATTTGATCTTAGACAAGTTACAAAACCAAGTTGAAGCTTTAAACTCAGTCCTTGTGGGACGATTTTCCCTTACTTATTTATTTGTGCAACTCTGCTAGAAAAACTGATGTGTTGGTGCACGCCAGAAATAAGTGGCGTACGCCAACTTGGGCCATCCGAGGCAAAAACTCTCACGCCAGAAGAGTTGGCGTACTCCAACTCTTCAAAAACGTAAAACCTGGCGCACGCTAGGAATTTTTGGCGTACGCCAGGTCGTCAAGACAGACGACCTATCATTTAGAAAAGCAGCAGAAAACTTAAGGAAAAGAGCAGACCCTCTTGTCTGGGAGGTATACGAGCACATTGGCGTCGTTGCCGGGGATCTAGTTTTAAACACTCGATTTGGTGAACGAACTTGGAATAGGAAAATCCTGCTTTTATATAATAAAATAATAAAATATATATAAATAGTAAAAAAAAAATTAGAGTTAATTTTTAGCATTACTTGCAAAACTAGTTACTTGCGAGGAAAATTTACGTGTATGCCCTTAACCAGGTCAACAAAAAATTTTCAGTTAGAATTTGAAGAAGACATTACTCGAGTAGAAAGGTCATTGCGCAAAGCTAAAAGAGATAAATCAAGGATGGATCGAAGACAAGAAAGACAAGGAGCTAAAGTTCAAGCTCCTAGAAGATCTTTAATGGACCATGGAAGACCGACTTATGAAGGAGCAAAAACTGGAATCCAACAGCCAGCTATTGAAGCTAATCACTTCGAAATCAAGCTGACAGTAATTCATATGCTTCAAGCATCGAGTCAGTTCTATGGACTACCTAATGAGGACGCAAATGACAATCTTGGAAACTTCATGGAATTAGCTGATAACTTCAAGTATCAGGGAGTATCTGATGATACTGTTAAGATATGAATGTTTCCATACACGCTTAGGGATAAGGCTAAACTATGGTACAAGCAACTAAAAGATTCTCCAATAACCACTTGGGAGGAACTTGCCAATGCTTTTCTGGATAAATATTTCCCATATTCAAAGACAAGCAAGCTCGTCAAAGAGATAACTAACTTTGAACAATTTGAAGGTGATTCTTTGAGTGAAACTTGGAAAAGATTTAAGGAGTTACAAAGGAGTTGCCCTCATCATGGTTTAACAAAGGAATCTTTGCTCAAAACTTTTTATTTCAGCCTTTTACATACAACAATGGAAACTGTTGATGCTGCCTCCAATGGGAATTTTATGAGGAAGGAAAGAGATGAAGCCTTCCATATTCTGGAAGAATTGGCAGCAACAAACAGGATAGTCGCAAATGAAAGAAGGAAGCAACTAATGAGAGAGCTGAGGGAACTAACTGGGCGAAGTGAGAAGAGAGGAATGATTGAACTTGATGCTTCCTCATCATTTCAAGCTCAGGTAGATTTAATGGCAAAGCAGTTGCGAGACTTGATCATAACCAAAGTTGTTGCTATTACTATTTAACAAAATTGTGAAGCTTGTGGTAACATTGGCCATGATATGAGTCAATGTGCCATAATAAACCAACAAACTGAGCCAATCAATTTTGTTAGTGGTCAAGGACAAGGAGGAAACTGAATGGGGAACAATCCATATTCTTCAACATATAATCCTGGATGGAAGAATCATCCTAACTTCTCATGGAAAGACAGAATCAATAATGATAGCATGGCAATTGTTTCTGATAAAGGACTACCATTACGTGCACCACAACAAGGACCGCCACCTGGTTTTCAACCACGTGGGTTTTTGGGAGAAAGAATAGGGGCCCTAGAGGAAAGTTTTGACAAGGTAGAGAAATTTATCCAGCAAACTGGAGAATCATCAACTAACCAAAGTGAAATACTGAAAGCCTTGGCAAGTCAAGAAGCAAGGCAAAACAATTTAGAACAATTCCTTAGGGGCAATCAACTGCCATGTGCAACATGGAAATACAACTTGGGGAAATTACAAAGGCAAATGCCCAAAGAGCTTCAGGTTCACTCCCCAGTTCTACCGAAGAAAATTCTCGAGGTCACGTTAATGCTATCGCTTTAAGAAGTGGTAAAGAATTAGCTTCTCAAATAGTCAATAAGAAGGCTAAGGAAAGAGAAGTAGTGGACTTTAGCCAAGATAAGGTTGAAGATGTAGAGGAAGAGAAAGTTGAAGAAGTACCGCAAGAGAAAACTTCAGAAGAAAAAGTGGTAGAGGAAGAAGAAGTTTACGTATCACCACCATCAATGATTCCCATTCTTCCTTATCCTCAGAGGGTAAAGAGAAAGTCAGGAATGGATGATAAGTTTCTCCGCTTTATGGAGAAAATGAAGGATGTACAGATTAGTGTCTCTTTCTTTGAGATGCTAGATCAAGTTCTACACTATGCCAAGTTTCTTAAGGAACTCGTGACAAAGAAGAGAAAATGGGAAGATAAAGAGACAGTCGCCCTTACGGTAGATTGTAGTTCTCTAATTTCAATAAACATTCCTACTAAGCTTCAAGATCCTGGAAGTTTTGCGATTCCTAGTTTTATTGGTGACACTGAGTTTCCAAAATGTTTATATGATCTAGGCGCAAGTATCAACTTGATGCCTTTATCGACATTTCAAAAACTAGGATTGTGTGATGTAAAGCCGACTTCTATGCTACTACAGTTGGCAGACCAAACAATAAAGAAACCATTTGGTGTGGTTGAGGATGTCCTGGTAAAGATCGACAAGTTCATCTTTCTAGTTAACCTTGTGGTTCAGGATTTTTCTGAGGACAAGAATTGTCCACTAATTTTTGGCAGACCCTTCCTCAACACTGCACACGCGCTAGTTGATGTTCATAATGGTAAATTGGTTCTCCGAATAGGAGAGGAGAAAGTTGAGTTTAAAATGAATAGTGTTATGCGCCATCCTCTTGATGAAGGGATGTGCATGAAGATTGATGTTGTGGAAGATTGTATCCTGGAATTTTGTAAGGAAAACATTTCTAAGATAGAGGATATAGAAGAAGAACAACAAGAAGAAGAAGAATATGTGGAAAAAGTGAAGGAGGAAATAGATAAGGACGGTCTACTTAAGAAACTGGAGTTTCATTTGAACTACAAAACTCCACCCTCAATTGTGAAAGCTCCATCCTTTGAGTTGAAAGAACTACCCTCGCATCTAAGGTATGCATTCTTAATAGATGGAGGGAGGTTACCAATTATAATCTCGAACAAGCTCTCCAAGGATGAAGAGGACAAAGTGCTCGCAATTGTGAACAAAAGGATTAAGGCAATTGCTTGGCAAATCTCTGATATCAAGGGGATAAGCTCAGAAATTGTGATATACCATATTCACATGGAGGATGGAGCAAGGCCGAGGGTAGACCGACAAAGGAGACTGAATCCAAACATGAAGGAGGTTGTGAAGAAGGAGGTGATCAAGCTTCTAGAAGCTGGAATTATCTATCCAATTTCGGATAGTGAGTAGGTGAGTCCAATTCATTGTGTCCCCAAGAAAGAGGGAATGACAGTAGTAATCAATGATGAGGGAGAACTCATTCCAACATGTACTGTGACCGGTTGGAGGGTGTGTGTTGACTACAGGAAATTGAATGACGCCACACAGAAGGATCACTTCCCTTTGCCATTCATTGATCAAATGTTAGAAAGAATAGCGGGGTATTATTACTATTGCTTTTTGGATGGGTACTCAGGGTACAACCAAATAGCGATATATCCTAGAGATACGGAGAAGACATCTTTCACCTGTCCCTTTGGTATTTTTGCTTATCGTAGAATGCCTTTTGGATTAAGTTGTGCACCAGCAACATTCCAACGTTGTATGGAGTCCATCTTTTGGGAGATGAATGAGAAGATTATGGAAATTTTTATGGATGACTTCTCTGTATTTGGAAATTCATTTGATCATTGTCTGGAAAATCTTGATAAGGTACTGGAAAGATGTGAGGAAAAGAATCTTGTGCTCAACTGGGAAAAGTGCCATTTTATGGTAGACGAAGGAATAGTTTTTGGACACAAGATTTCTAAAGTTGGAATGGAAGTAGATAGAGCTAAGACGGACGCGATAGAGAAGATGATTGCACCAACCACAGTTAAAGGAATTAGAGCCTTTCTGGGTCATGCGGGCTTTTATAGAAGATTCATCAAGAACTTCTCTCTAATTGCCAAGCCTCTATTAAATTTGTTAGTTAAGGACGTTTCCTTCAACTTTGACGAGGAATGTCAGAAGGCATTTGATGCCTTAAAAAAAGCTTTAGTAACAGCTCCGGTTATTTCATCGCCGGATTGGAAACTTCCATTTGAGCTAATGTGTAATGCAAGTGACTTAGCTTTGGGTTGCGTACTTGGACAAAAGAAAGAAAGGAAGGTCCATGTCATTTACTATGCAAGTAGAGTGCTGGCAGGGGCTCAACTAAATTATACAACCACATAGAAAGAGTTACTTGCAGTCGTCTACGCTTGTGACAAATTCAGAGCATACTTGCTTGGTTCAAAAGTTATAGTCTATACAGACCATGCAGCTTTGAAGTATTTATTTTCAAAGCAAGATGCAAAACCTCGCTTAATGCGTTGGATTATATTACTTCAAGAATTTGACTTGTCAATCAAAGATAAGAAAGGAGCTGAAAATATTGTCGCAGATCATCTCTCTCGGTTAGAAAAAAGCAATGGGATGGAAAAAATGGTAAGATACAGGAAGCATTTCCTGATGAAACTCTGATGACGATGAGTCGAGTGGAAGCCCCCTGGTATGCAGATTTTGCCAACTTTTTAGTTGGAGAAATTATTTCAGCAAGCCTAAGTTATCCTCAAAGGAAGAAATTCCTAAGGGATGCTAAATTGTTTGTTTGGGATGATCCATATCTCTTTAAAAGATGTAATGATGGAATGCTTCGACGCTGCATTGCTGATTGGGAAATAGCTAATATTTTAGAGCAATGTCACAACACTACTTACTCAGGTCATTATGGAGCAACAAGGACTGCAGCAAGGGTATTTAAGTGTGGATTCTATTGGCCTTTCATATTTAGAGACGCACGTACCTATGTGAAACAATGTGATCGCTGCCAGAGAATGGGTAGCATATCTAAAAGAAATGAGATGCCATTATCTGGTATTTTAGAGTTGAGCTCTTTGATGTGTGGGGGTTGGACTTTATGAGACTTTTTTCCACATTGAATGGCAACAAATACATCTTGGTTGGAGTTGATTACGTTTCAAAGTGGGTAGAAGCCTTGGCGTCACCCACAAATGACGCTAGAGTTGTTATCCTATTTCTTAAAAAACTCTTCTCGAGATTTAGAGTACCACGATCAATAATCAGTGATGGTGGATCACATTTCTACAATAAACCATTCGAAGTCCTACTTAAAAGATATGGGATAACTCATAAGGTGGCAACACCTTATCGTCCCCAAACAAGCAGACAAGTGGAGCTTTCGAATCGAGAGCTCAAAAAGATTTTGGAAAAAATGGTTGGATCGACG
This sequence comes from Hypericum perforatum, assembly GCA_012979155.1. Lineage (NCBI taxonomy): Eukaryota > Viridiplantae > Streptophyta > Magnoliopsida > Malpighiales > Hypericaceae > Hypericum > Hypericum perforatum. The sequence continues at coordinate 141,853 of SOPF01027501.1, forward strand.
AGGAAAGATTGGTCGAATAAGCTCGATGATGCCTTATGGGCATATCAAACGGCATTCAGAACTTCAATAGGAATGTCGCCTTACAGGCTAGTTTATGGCAAAGCATGCCATCTTCCTGTAGAACTTGAGCATCATGCGTTCTGGGCCATCAAGACCCTTAACTAAGATTACAAAAAGGCAGAAGAACGAAGAGTTCTCCAACTCTTTGAGTTGGAAGAAATTCGAGATCTTGCATTCAAAAGCTCAAGACTCTACAAGGAAAACACAAAAAAAAGACATGATGCCCATATTATCAAAAAAGATTTTAAAGAGGGTCAACATGTTCTTCTTTTTAACTCTAGATTTAAACTCTTCCCTAGGAAGCTCAAATCTAAATGGAGCAGACCTTATACGATTATGAAAGTATTCCCTTTTGGGGCACTTGATTTACAAAGTACCAAGGGGGAGGTATTCAGAGTTAATGGCCAAAGATGCAAAATCTACATGGGAGGAGACATCATTAACCAAATCGCAGAAGTGCAATTGGTTAATATGTTGAATAATGCATAAATACGACAGTAATCAAGCTGACGACTCTAAATTAGCATGTTTAGTTTCTTTTTAGGTTCATTTTTAATTTTATTAGTATTTACTTCTATTATTTCGCTAATAGGGATTATATTATTTCCTTTTATGTGCAGAATTACAAGAGAGGAAGAAATGTTTTGCTCAAAGTACATTTTACTAGTAAGTTTTCTAGTGAAAAATAAGATTCCACTAGAAATTTGCCTAGTTATTCTCCGTACGGCAAAGAAAACTTTGAGAATTTGAGCGTCGTGACTTACGACATGCTAGTCACCCCTTGCCAAAAGTGAGAACCATGGAATTAAATGGTGGCTCCACTAGGCATAACGCTAGGAGAGTCGCAAGGAAAGGAACTAGTACATCATGATACTCCGACTGTGAGGTGTGTCTCTTGAAACAACAAGAGATGGATCAGTAAGAAAAGTGTTTCTCTTTTACCTGTTAGAGGATAAAGAACAGGATGTTTTGTGTTAAGTATATATTGTTGCTTAGATTATTAATCTCAAAGAAAATCCCAATGGACATTTGTCTCGTCATTCTGAAGCAAGCAAAAGAAACGTTAAGACTCGAGAGATGCAGAGAGAATTTGGAGAAACATTCGAGAGGAACATCAAAGTGTGCGTACAGACGAAGGATGGCAAGATTTGGGTTTTGTCACAATTGAGGGAAGTTGGAGCATGACGGTGTTTGCAGCAAACATACTACAATATCGCAAACCGAGAGAACTGTCCTATTGCATCAAGACCCCATTAAGCTTCGTGCTGAAAGGGTTGCGAGACCAGAAAGTTTGTCTTGGTACGCAATTGAGGAGCTGTGTGAGTGGTGGATATCGAAGTTGCACCTTTGACGGTGATTGCATCAGAGATAGTACTATATGCCAATCAAGCGACTGTGCTAAAATATGTCATGACCTTGTTAGGCTTCGTGCCGAAAAGGTCACGATAATTGACAATCCGTCAAAGGAATGACCCATCAGAATGGGCCGTCTGGCTTTCAAGCTTTCCAGGAACGCAGCGTACATAAAAGCCAAAAAAAATTAAAAAATAGAAAAATAAAAAAAATTAGTTTAGATGTACATTTGTGTGTTGTTATCATAATTTGTAGTTTAAGTGTTTGTTAGTTAGTTGGTTTAGGTAGAATGTAAATGGCAAAAGCTATTTTCACCAAATATTCACTGACTGGCGTACGCCAGAAACAATTGGCGCACGCCAATTATGCACGAAAAGAAGACCTGGCGTACGCCAGGAACATCTGGCGTACGCCAGGTAGGTCAGAAAGGGGGTATAAGTTCGGCAGTGGCCAATTTTTGGTCACAATTCACCATCCACCAGAATTAGAAAAATCTGAAACCTAGATCTACTCTTGCCCAAGCATCCCAGATACATTGCCCACATTACCCAACTCCCGAAACATGATCTACGATATCAGGAGCTGATGGATCTAGCCGAGTAAGCAGGAGGAATACAGGGAAGCGCATGCGGACTCCAACACCATCAGGGTCAGATTCTTCATCAGATTGACCCAGAGACATCCGCCATCGCTACAATGCTCCCTTCGCAATATTCAACGATTGGGAGGGAGAGAGGTACCAAAGATTTTCTCAACTTACTATTGTTAGTCATTTTAAGATTAATTGGAATGAGATGAGAATTTTAGGGGTAGCAGATGAGTTGGATGAGGCTTTTGATAAGATGGGGTGGGGGTACTTTAAGGATAGAAAAATTTTGGCTAGACAAGAGTTAGCGATGGAGTTCTACTGCACTCTGCAGGTTCAGGCAAATAGGCGTTCATTTACTGCACGAGTTTTTGACACTGATCTTGAGATGGATGAAGCTAAATTTGTTGACCTGTTTGAACTGACAAGTGGTGGTGGAGCTTTAGATTTTCACCCAACTAGGTTAGCCCATCAGGCATGGCATGAGATTACTGGTTTCGCTCGATATGAGTCGGGGAGGGCGCCTAATGCATTGATTAAAGAACCATACTTAGGTATCCTCCATCGCTTTATGACTCTAACCTTCTGTGGTCAATGGGAAGAGTCTAAAGTGTTCCGATCTCAACTTTATGCCATCGACTGCCTCTGCCATGATGTTAGGTTTAGCACTTATGCTATGGTGGTTGACTGCTTTGCACGTTCGATTAGCGATAGGGAACCTAGGCATCTTTACCTAGGTCATATCATTTCTCGCATTGCACGTCACCATTTTCCTGCGAGATTTTCAGAGTATACAGGGTCATATGTGGAGCCAGCGGATCTTGACATCGACAAGCTCAACTATAGCAAGCTGATCAAGAAGACGATGACAAGAAATGGCGAGGAGATAGTGCGGTATAAGCCATGGGCGGAGCGTCAGGCGGTCTTAGCTACCCTTACCAGATTAGGCCTTCCATTGCCAGCGCAAGCACCTGACCCTCAGGAGCAGGAGCAGGAGGAGGAAGAGCATCATGACGAGGCTGGACCCAGCCATCAGTCTCCATGCCCGCAGGTAGATCTTCATAACTAATTTACTGCGATGCAGTTGCAGCTGTAGGGTTACGGAGATCGGCTTCAGGGATATGGCATCCAGCTCAACATGTGATGTCATTGACTGCTCGTATTGAGGAGCACTGGAGAGTGCAGATAGAGGAGCAACATGCGTTCTACGCTGAGTAGCGAGCATTTATGGAGCAGCAGAGGGAGCAAGCGGCGTGGATGCAACAATGGGCCGAAAACTTTGGTACTGGATTCATGTTTCCACCACAGTCTCCATCGCAGCCTCCAGCACGGGATTGACAGGGAGCTCCTACTTCCTTAGTCTTTTTATTTATTTTACTTTATTTGCTCTTTTGTGTTTGAGATTTTATTGTGCGTGTTTGTTTGCTTATCTTTGTTTTAGCTTACTTGCATGTTTGTTCTTTTTATACTTGTGTGATATTTGTGTTTTTGATTGCGTGTATTAGATACCTTGAGGACAATGTGTCATTCAAGTGTGGGGGAGGGTTTCTTCCAGGAAGTAATCTTTCTTTTTAGGACGTTTAGATTGTCTAGGATGTGTAGGTTTAGACTTGGCATGAATTTTTCATAAATTTGACCCCCCTCAAAAATTTTCAACTTATGTCAGAATTTTATCAATCCTTAGTTAGGGATTTAATTCGAGCATAAAGCCTAGGAATTGGTAGAAACCTCACTCTGTTGTTTAGGAAGGTAGTTTCACTATGTAGACTAGAATAGAGAGTTTTTGAGTGTACCTTGTGAGGATTTGAGCCGATGGAAGAGACACCAGTCTCTATTTTTTATGAGGTGCATACTTGTGTTAATTAATTGAGGCATCCTACTAGTACTTATCGTGGTCTAGGTTGCGTGGAAGTTAATAAGATGACGGGGCATTTTTTTGATATTTGAGCCTAGAGCCTTAGAGCCAAAATCCTTTACTACCGTTTGCGTTAAACCATTTGTGTCGAGCCTTTTTATTGATCTTAGATGAGGAAGCCAACTTTGAGCCTATTATCCACCATCTTCCCTACCTTTGATCATCCGATTTGAGGACTTATTGTTTACGCTTGTTAGGAATGTTTGTATTATGAGTAGTCGGTATCTGAAACTGACTTGGGGTATGGGTTTTTATAGTTTATGACCATATTGAGAAGCCGAGTTTTGCCTAGACACGTGCATGAGTTATGAAGTGAAAAAGAAAAGAAAAAGAAAAGAAAAGAAAAGTGAAAAAGAAAAGAAAAGAGAAGTGAAAAAGTAAAGAAAAAGAAAGAAAAGTTGAATAAGCATAAGTTTAGGCAAAACTTGAGCTTCTAGGTCTCAGTATATTGGGATATTGTGGAATGTACGTTTATTATACTTGGTGAGGATGTTTTAGATTAGGCGAGAGACTACTTAGTTCATGTATTGAGTCCTCGAATTGGGTGGTTTAGCCACTTTCCATATATTTTTACCTCACCCTGACCTTCAGCCCCATTACAACCCGATGAAAAAGCCCCCGATTATTGACAACCATTGCAACTTTTAGATAGCGCTGAGTAGGACGTAGGATGCTTTGAGATATTGACCTGTATGCGAGTGATAGGAAGTTGACCATACACATTATATGAGTGATACACTTTACTATCCTTGAGAGTATAACCTTCTAGTGTCTTTTACATAGAGTTAACACTTTCTTAAATAATAGAGTGTCGAGGCGTTTACTAGTTCGTAGTGCTTTGTGTTTTGTAGTTGATGACTTAACTAGGTTTATGATGAGATTTTGATATAAGTTGATGTTTTTTAGGGAAGTTAAGTTTGGATCGAGCCTTGCCAAGTCTTTACCTCGAGCTGTGTTTGTGTGTGTTTTTGTGATTTTTGTTTAGTTGTTATTCACATTTGAGTCTTGCTTGGGGACAAGCAAAGATTCAAGTGTGGGGGTTGATGAGTGCTTAAAACACTCATTACTTATGTCTATTTTATAGTTTGTTCTTAGTATTTTAGGTTGTTTTATTTTAAGTTTTTGTTATCTTTGTCTTAGTTTTTTTTATTTCATGTTTTTAGTTGTGTATTTTATTTCTCATTATGTTTTATGGTTTTAGGAGCTAATTCGAGGAAATGGATGACGACCGAGCTAGATGAGCGGATGCATGGACAAGAGGAAAGATGCAAAGGCAAGAAGAGCAACGCTGAGGAGCTGGCACACACCAGAGGAAGTTGGCGCACGCCAAATAAGGACCACATACGAACGACCACGAGCAAGAACGACCAGACGCGAATGACCAAGCATCTGAAGACCTGGCGTACACCAGGCACAGTTGGCGTACGCCTAACCAGACAGTGACACTGCCAGCCACTTACCTCTTTGAGTGAAAAATATTGGAGGGGGCCATACACTTGGGATTTTGGGCTTCTTGTGACCTTGGTAGACCAGTGTGGAGGAGTGGTGGATAGTAGTTAGGATATTATGTTAGTTTATATTTGTTTTGTCTTTT
>SOPF01027504.1:0-44682 GCA_012979155.1 Hypericum perforatum
ATATAGTAGAATAGCTAGGGGCGGGATAAGCAACTGGGGTTTAAGGGAAGTTAAAGGCCAAGCAAAGAACTAACTTGCAAGTTCATCAAAAGAAAAGAAATTTTTGTGCCAAAGTGAAAGAGATCAAAAGGCAAAGTGCAAAAAAAAAAAAAGAAGAGAATATTGAGAAAGAGCACAAAGTTCAAAAGGCAAGCAAGTTAAGAAAAAATAATTGGTCTTTAGGATTGGGAATGATGGGATGAGTGATTAGTTATAGGGTGAGAAGTTTAGACTAGACGAGAGTTAGTACATTTTTGTATAGCTCCTCGGATTGGGTGGTTTAGCCACTACCTACATATATACTCACCTTTACCATTAACCCCGTTATAACCCGATCAAAGTCCCTCTAGTGGAGTACTATGTCTTATCTAGAGTTTGGTTAAGTATGAAGTCTAGCTATTTTAGACCCTTGATATGTATGCGAGAGATAGGTAGTTGACTACTTTATACATGTGAGCTTAAATGAATCCTACCCTCTGAGTAGTCGACTCTCTTGTATAGTCTTCGTAGTGCGAAAATTGGGTTAAATAGCTAAGGGTATTGAATTTACATGATCTTTATTCTTGCCATTCTAAATGTGACAAATATCTATTCGATAGAATGAAGCATAGTGTGAAGAGTTTGCAGTTGCGTGGTTCCACATTTGTGGTATTTCTGATGCCCTTTGCTTGAGGACAAGCAAAGGAGTAAGTGTGGGGGTGTGATGTGCGTGTAAACGTACATATATTTGTCTTCATTTTATGAGTCTTTCGTATTTAATTTGAGTAGTTGTATTGAGTTTTGTTATGTTTTGTATGTCTTTTAATGTTATGTCAAGAGGAGGGGACTTATTGGATTCTATGTGTTTTTGAAGGTAATCGCTCGTTGACATGGAGTAAGGAGTTTGGGTGGCAAAAGCACGACCAAAAGAAGAAGTCTGCAGAGGAGCAGTGGTCACTACATTTGTAGTGGCCGCTAGAGAATTGGAGCAGAAATTAGAGAGCACGCGGAACACCCGAGCACTACATTCGTAGCGGCCGCTACAGGTTGTGTAGCGACCACTACGTTTGTAGCGGCCGCTACAGGTTGTGTAGCGACCACTACATTTGTAGCGGTCGCTACGACGGCCGAAAATCCAGATGCAAATCCAGACTTCTCCACTAAAGGATGCAACCTTTACACCACTTTCCCACCACCTTTACACCACTTTCCCACCACTTTTCCAGCTATTCTTGAAGCATTATTGCCACTTTTGATTAAAGAAGTTAAAAAGACTTGGTGGGAGTGGTTGGTGAAGAGAAAAAGAAGCATTATAATGTGGTTATATGAGGGGGGCATGAGGACTAGGGGGGTAGTTAGTTTTTGGATGTTTTCAGCTACTTATTTTTGTAATATACTTTGGTTTGAGAGTATTCTTGGAGGAGGAAGAAGGCATCACCATTGAGACTAAGCCTTCTTCTCTATCTCTTTGTCTTTGTTAATAAGATGTTTTCATTATTCATTGTCTTGTGTTATATAGTTATGTCTAGTGAGTAATTTCTCTTTGAGTATGGTGCCTTAAATACGTAATTGATCGTGTGTATTGGGTTATGGTTTGATCATCTTGTGAAATAGTTGTTAATCGATAGGCTTAAAGCATAGACTAGCCTGATCACCTAAGCTATGATCCAAATTGATGAGAGTGGACCGAAAGGCATTCGAATTAGTGGAAGAGTCGGTTAGTATATTCTTTGGGATTAATGAGCGAAAGCGTTGATTTCAAGAATAACTCCACGGGCATCTAAGTTGGTGGGCAACATATCCTTAGATATTCGAGAGGCGTCTTAATATCTTAAGTATACCCGTAGGAGGAATCGTCATAATCAAGGGTGATAGATGTTTAAGTCCGATTAATGAGCGAAAGCGTTGGTCGGTAACCTAGATCTTTGTTAATCTTGGTTTTGTCATCCTGATGAGCGAAAGCGTTAGGAAGACGCATAAGGAAACTTCGGGTACTAGTTGGATCTTCATAAAACCATAACTTTAATATACATGGTCAATTCGTTAAGGTATCATACTCAGTTTGTTCCCATCGTTACAACCTATTTTTACATTCTCGTCTAGATCACGTCCAGCTAATTTATGTTTATTTTTGTTACTTATAATAGCAATTGAAACTCCCATTTAAAAATCGGTTACTCAGTTACACATCGATAATTGTTTACATTTTGTACTTAATTCTCAGTTCAGAACCTTACTTATTCCACTATACTATTTGCACGTGCGTAGAATTCTTTAGCAATTTTGCGTACGTCATCGGGAGAGCACAAGTACAATGTACAATGGTAAGTCTCGACATATTCATCGGAGACATAATACCGTTAAGCAGTTGATCTCAAGCGGGGTGATCACCATTAACTATGTTAAGTCCAAGGACAACATAGCTGATCCTTTTACGAAAGGAATCAATCGAGATCAAATGTACAATGCAGTAAGGGGAATAGGATTAAAGTCCACACACTAAAGGACGTCCATAGCGGTAACTCAACCATGATGAGTGGAGATCCCACAAACTTGGTTCAACGAGACAACTAAGTTATGGAGGGTTCAGTTAATCACCTGGAACCTAACCCATTCTCAGAAGTTGCCCAGGTGTCGACCTGCAGAGGTATGGCTAGGTTAAGCAACTTTGCTTTTAATGATTCTTATACCTTGTTGAAGGTGGAGTATGGCAGGATACTCCCGATAGGAGGTCACCTATGTAAGTGTGAAGTGAGGCCGCTTCAAATAAGAAAAACACTTATGAATCCAAGATATGGTCCATGGCCGAAAAGGACACAATGTGAGAACCTAAATATACTAGGGTTATTATTGTGTAAATGTTATTGTCTTGGTTTACGCAAAAAGCTGACAGTTCAAGACATCGCATTCACCGAGCAGCGAGTAAATCCGATAACATCTTACTAGAGAAGGTTCAAAGCCGCAAGCTGCCTATCTCGATGCAATAATAGCACGTCAGAACTTTCAATTAGAGTCTGCATGCATTGGTCTTCATTCATGTGGGGGATTGTTGGAAAAATTTGAATAAAGGCCCAAGTTGGCCCAAGGCCCAAAACCAAAGTGCTAAGTTATGGAAAGTGAAAGAAAGGGAAAGTGTGTACCACATTGCTAAGAGCAAGGAAGTTCTCCAAGTTTATAAGGAGATTTCCTTCCTTGACTCTCAACAAGTTGACCACTCCCTAGGTTGACCCACAGTTGACTTTCAGTTGACTTTTGGGTTGACTTTCCGTTGACTGCGAGGACGGTGCGTAGTACCGTCCGAGCACGAGCACGGGCGCGGGCGCGGGCGCGGGACCGGACACGGGCTCGAGGCCGGGAGCGGGTGCTTGGGTGCATTGAGGTGCACTTGGCACTTCGCACGCTCGCCACGTCGCGAGGAGCTCTGAGGAGCCTTAAAAGTTTTGGAAAATTCCGGAGTAATCCGGAACCCAGAATGCGATGGGACGCGAGGCCGAACGGATAAGTCCGTCATTCCGACAAGACGCGAGAGGAGGATAAGGGTCCCTGTCAACTAACGACGAAGGGACACGAGGACTGGATAAGGCTGTCTGGCATATCCGAAGGAGTACGAAGGACCTGAGGCCTATCCAAAAGCCATCCGAAGAGACACGACATAGAGAGACATCCTGCTGGCCACAGGATGTGTCTATCCAGCCTCTGCTCGTGGCCCTTCGGGATGACAGCCTCCAGCCCCTATAAATAGAGGGGTCCTCCTCATTCATTATCATCCCAGCGACAACAGCATTCTGAGCATTGTCGACTTCTTCTCTTCCTCCGTTCTACACATAAATAGTCAGTCGAAAGTTCCGGGTATATAAGGGTTCGCCCGAAAGGTTCGAGAGTCGTGTGCAGCAATCTTGGAACCGCCCGATAGTCGTTGTATCTTGGGGACGATTGCCTTAGCCCGTACGCACTGAAATATACGGGGCAATCTCGTCTTACGGAGAAAGTGTCCAATACTTGCCTCGACTATAGCCCGATCCTAATCAAGTACTCGTATCCGTGAAACAACACAAGTTGCATTAGATTTTGTTGCCGAGGGAATAATAGTAAGATAATTTATAATAATTCTAACTAAATTATCATTTGGTTAAATATTTTATGATTAATCTACTTCAATCGACTAACAAATATTTAAATTAACTAAAAATAATATTATTCGACCTTATTTCAGAAGACTATCGAACTCGAATCTTTAGAATACAAATACAATAATATTAAATATTTTTGTCATCTTTCAAAAAATTCACGTCGGAATAATACATAATTTTAGAATACATTTTACTCAAATCCACACCACATTGGATGATAGAGTAAGGGTCAATGGAGTCAATAGACACACGCTGACTCGAAAATTGAAGTGTGCGCCGCATCAACCGTAAGACGACGTCGTTCAACGCAAGGTGGGCACTTAATATTTATTTACTCAATTATCATAAAAATTAGTCACTGTTAATCGAACATTAAATTAACCACACCTCCAGCGAGCAAATATTTTACCAAAATGGGAAAAAATTAAACCAAAAAAAAAAGATAATGAACCCTCTCTCTCTCTCTCTCTCTCTCTCTCTCTCTCTCTCTCCTCCCCGATGATCTCTAGAGAGAGAAACTAGAACCTCATCCTCCTGGCTACCGATTCTCCCCCTAAAGTTTCGTTCTTTTTGTTGCGTGATGAGAAATTAGGGTTTTTTTTAATTAAGGAATTTGGTGGGGGAAACTTTGATTTAGGGCGGGAATTGGGATGGAGCCGCGCGTTGGGAACAAGTTCCGGCTCGGTCGCAAGATCGGAAGCGGATCCTTCGGGGAGATCTACCTCGGTTTGTTCATTTTCAATTGATTTCCTGATCGTTTATATTTTATCTTCAATTGATTTTTTTAATTTTTTATTTTTTTTGCAGTGAGCTGATTGATTTATGTGGGTTATTTGTGTTGATGTTTTATAGGTACTAATATTCAGACGAATGAGGAGGTTGGGATTAAGCTTGTAAGTACTTTCGGTTTCGATGCTCTTTGGCTTTTTCCTGAATTTGTTGTGTGAATTGGGTTGTATTTTCCAGTTCTGTAGCTGAACTGCCCGATTGCTCGATGTCCGCTTCGTTGGTTTCTCGTGCAATTTAATTGCTGTGCATTTGTCCATTTGATCACTTTGGAATGCTGAATATTACTCGCTAGCTCGTGGTCTGTGGTTTCCCTTTGGTACACTTGTGATGTGATAATTTGGAATCCGCTTGATTGTATGCGTAAATTATGTCTGAGCTTTTTCAATTTGAGGAATTGTGGTATGAAGGTAAAGCAGTGTTGTTCTGCTGCATTTAGAGGTATGATAAGTTTGGTTCGCGCTACGCATTAAGATTTGATTAAATCTGGTTGAGATGGGACATTGCGCTTTGGGTCACAGGGGTTGTTAGTCAAATCATTGTTTTATGGCCTTCTGGGTTCTCGGTTTAGGTCACTTGGGTGAAAGCCCTGTTGTTGTAGCATGACCAAATATCTTCTTCCTAAGGTCTTACAATTGACAAGTGAGATTGGAGTAGCAAGTTATTTGATGCATTTGGCCAGTCATTATATCAGTATTGTTCAACTTAGTGTCGTGGTTCATTTATTGCTGGAGAATTTTGTGAATGTGTAGCATTTATTGTTATAAAGAGTTGTTGAACCGCTATTAGCTATAAGTAGAGACCCCAGTCTCTTTATCCTCCATTTTTTTGCCATCTTATTGGATTTTGTATATTTATAATCTATGACTCTAAGCATTGTAATAATGATGATGATTATTTTTGTGCTTATGTTCTCCTGTTCAGGAAAATGTGAAGACAAAACATCCACAATTACTTTATGAATCAAAGTTGTACAAAATTCTACAGGGAGGAAGTAAGTAATTTCTTATCCGATTCCCAAGTCATTTCGTTTGCATCTTCTCTTCATTTTGCCCTTTGGATCCTTTTAAACCTATTTTTGGTCATCAATTTGTGATTCTAACAGCCGGAATCCCCAATGTGAAATGGTTCGGTGTTGAGGGAGATTATAATGTTCTTGTCATGGATTTGTTGGGACCTAGTCTTGAAGACTTATTCAACTTCTGCAGCAGAAAATTGTCCCTCAAGACTGTCCTGATGCTCGCGGATCAGATGGTAGGTATCTTTTGATGCTATACATTTGTGCTACCACATTCTGTGCTGGCTTTTTATCTAGAATCGTGATTGTGTATGCTTTCAGATCAATCGAGTTGAATTTGTGCATTCCAAATCATTTCTGCACCGAGATATCAAGCCGGACAATTTTCTCATGGGTCTTGGCAGGCGTGCTAACCAGGTATCTGATTGATGCATGCTTTCTGCACTGTGCCAAGCGTCATAATTTATCTGTATATTAATCACACTGATTCTGTCTTATTCAGGTCTACGTCATTGACTTTGGTCTGGCTAAGAAGTATAGGGACAATTCAACTCATCAGCATATTCCTTACAGGTCAATCTCCACTTTGAAGCATGGATTTTTGTTTTTGAAACATCTGAAGGCTGTATTGGCCTAGCAAAAAGCAGTATTGTTTAATCATTAATGTTTGCAATATCATTGGAGACTACCCGCGTTAACCCTGTTTAATTTTTGCCATGTGTTCTTGCTCTGTTACTTTTACTTTTTGTATTTGATGCTGGCATCAACATCTGAATGGCAGAGAAAACAAGAACTTGACTGGAACTGCAAGATATGCCAGCATGAATACTCACCTTGGTATAGGTAGGACTCGTTCTGAATGCTCTTTGCCTCCGAAGATTCCGTATAACTGGAAACTGCTTCCTAATAAATTTTCTTTTGTGCTGTCAAGAACAAAGCCGTAGAGATGACTTGGAGTCGCTGGGATACGTTCTTATGTACTTTTTAAGAGGAAGGTGAACACCAAACCACCTCTTTCTCCTCCATCTTTCAGTTGCTACCTATCCTGATAGGTTATGACCCAGAGCATCTCCAGTCTTCCTTGGCAGGGTCTAAGAGCAGGAACAAAGAAGCAAAAGTATGAAAAGATTAGTGAGAAGAAAGTTTCAACATCCATAGAGGTAGAAGTTCATGTCTCGCCTTTTCTCTTATACGTTTGAGACGATTTCGTCGTTCTGTAACCGGTACTAAGGGTTATTAGATGTTCATTTTCTCAGGCCTTGTGTCGTGGATACCCAACAGAATTTGCGTCCTATTTTCATTACTGTCGTTCTCTGCGTTTTGATGATAAACCTGATTGTGCCTACCTGAAAAGATTGTTCCGAGACCTTTTCATACGTGAAGGTTTGTATTTGGCTGCTGAACCTATGAGTTTGAAGATGTTGAATTAATCATTTTCCCATTTGGTGATTAGCATTCAATATAAATTTTCTGAGGCCCTCTTGATTTCCTCTTTCCAGGATTTCAGTTTGACTATGTTTTTGATTGGACAATTTTGAAGTATCAGCAGTCGCAGATTGCCAATCCACCAGCTCGTGGATTAGTAAGTCTTTTCTCCTTGGGCTCGTCAGCCATAGCATTTAGTGGGAATGGGAATGATGAATTGCTCTAAACACCCAGCAGTTAAATTTTCGTTTATTTTTCTTTTGTAGGTCACTGCAGCTGGACCCAGCTCTGGCATGCCACCGGCTATTGCTAATTTTGATAGGCCATCAGGTATTTTTCTTCAGCTTAAGGATTCTACAATTTCTATGTTATATATTCAAATCATTTCATTTGATACTAAGTTGTCTAGTCTTGGATGTTCTACTTGATCACAGGTGAGGAAGATGGTTGGCCTGCAACAGATGCATCTAGAAGGAGAACCTCTGGGCTGCTTGGTAACTCGGGGAATCTATCTAAGCAAAAAAGTCATGTTACAAATGACCTATCTGTTTCAAGAGATGCTTTGGTGAGTTCCTTCTCTGTGAACCAGATTGGCTGATGGGATGACTCTGGTGGCATATTTCGATGTTTTTTGCCATTGATTAAGCTATCGAGCAAGTTCATCAAGCCATCCTCTATTGATGATCATCTTGCCCCTGAAAAAAATGTTGGTCATCTTGATGAGCATAAATATGTGGCTTGAGTACTGTCTCAAGGATATATCTAACACGGCATTCCTTATTCTAGCCCCTTGCTGTGGTGCTCAGTGTTTTTATGATATTTGTATAGCCATAAAAAGATCTTGTTGTTCAGTTCGTCATCCATGTGCAACGTTTATTTAACAACCTAAACTTGAACCTGTCACTTCTGCAGTTGTCCAGCTCAAGCTTTATGCAGACTAGTGGATCTGGAAGGCGGCTTGCTACATCCAGTAGTCGTGATGCGGCCCTATTTGCTAGTGATTCTGATCCTTCCTATGCTCGCACCACAGATGTCAGCCCTGCTGCTCTCCAGAAAATTTCTGGTGGTCAAAGAAGTTCGCCTGTTTTCTCTTCAGATCAGAGGCACTCGCAATCTGGTAGAAATGCAACAAATGTGCGGACTTTTGATTCAGTTCTCCGGGGTATTGAGGGCTTAAACTGCAACGTAGAAGAAAGGTTGCAGTCTTGACCGATGCGACAAATTTGGGTATCCGAATCTGTAAATCTCAAGATGGAATCCCTCATTTTCTGACCCAAGCGAAGGTGTTCTTCTAGTCAAAGTCACTTGCTAAACGAAGCAAGAACAGAACAACCCTCTCTTACTTCCAAGTTGCAATACCTGATATGGAAGCTGGTGAATGCCCGGCGGTGTAATATAATTCCATTGTCACACGTATGTGTTTTAGTTGACACGAGATCGTTATAAGAGTTGGATACAGGATTCTACGATTGTGTTGAAAGGCCCTGTACTATGAGAAAACAGTATTACTTAGTTGAAACGTTTAGGTTTTATAGAATTTTCAGACTGGAACTTGCTATTGGCTCTATTGTTTAATCAATGAAAAGGTTTCCTTCTACCGTGCAGAAACTAAAAAGTTTTGCATAAATTGTCTCCGAAGTGATAACTTCGGATAAATTCCCTGGTCGGATTTGACTAAAAATAAAAGTTGCAGATGTTAGTTAAATTTACTGGTATACTGTTGTTTTTATCCACGCTGTGATTTCAAGTGGCCTTCGGACGTGGCTATGGACACTCGCTTGATGACTATGGAGGACCAACACTGGATATCGATGTCGCAAGTCGGATCTCTTTATCGAGTGTCCTCAAGGATACGAGCCGAGAGCGCCAGGAACCAGCTGAGAAGATGGAGCTTAATCATCAGGAAATGAAGCGTCATGAATCGAATGCCAGAATGCAGCAGATTCTGCAGGAGATTCTCGAAGCTACGAGGGAAAACTTGCAGCCAGCCGAGGGAATGTGGATTCTGCAAACCCCAGAATCTGGCCTGCATTTGATAATCAGCAGTTGCAAGGAGGTCTAGAGACGTGAAGAATCACCAACCACTATTAGACTAGATCCTCCTACTACTGATTGCTCTCTCCCAGGTTTTGGGTGCAGAAAATGGAGAGTTGAGCGATATCGATGCTAGTCATAGATCCGAAATTGCCAGGCTCTGCTTGGATAATGAAGCTGACATTTGGTATGAATCTTGGTTATATTATCATACGCAGGCTAATGATTTGGTGATAAGGGTGGTTTTCGATTAGAAGATTTTGATCTCATCCACTTCCTGTTCTGCTTTCTGAGCTTAAGATGGCAATTTTGTTCACCTAACTAAACACAATTCCCCTCAATAATCATCCATCTAAATTGCTCTCTCAAGTTCTAGACTTGAGCACAGAGATTGTTTGCTAAACTCTGATCCAATTGACCCAAAACAAAAGACGACTAGCAAGAACCAAGTAAATAGAATTCTTCAAACTCTGATCCATCATTTCCTCAGATCCTGATTAGCTTACAAAACCAAAATCACTTACTTTCCTCTATACACATATATAACAGAACAAAACAAGTAGAAGGCTTCAAGAGCCAGACACTGTAAATATCTAGGAGATTCAAGGTTCAAATCCTAAAGTAGTAGTCACTGTGTAAAAATCGAATCTTTATTTTTTCCAAAGAAAAAAAGTGAAAAAGCTTCAAGAGAGGAGAGAAAAAAAGGGCCCAAGTAAAATAATAATAATACATAGATGATCACTTCCAGCCATGAACAGCTTGGGAGTAGGTGTCCTTGATCCACCTAAAGCTCTTCCTAAAAGAACCCTTCATCTTCCCCTCCACAGAATATGCCTTGTACCCAGCAACCCTCCTCTTCCTCTGGAGCTCAGGGTCACTGAAGCTCCATCCTTTAGCTGAGGATGACCCTTGAAGTTTGTTGTTGTTGTTGTTCTTGGTCTTCACTTCCTTTGGTGCATAGTTGACACTGTATGATCTGAGCTCTTGCATGTTGGTGGGCTCTGTCTTTTTGCTGTTGCCTCCATAGGTGGAGGAAGTGTCTGGCCCTTCTCTGTATGACTTGGATCTGAAGTTTTCCATTGGGAGTGGCAACTTGAAAGGAGGAACAAGGAAGGAAGGAGGTCAAATAGTTTATTACATGCTGTTTCGATGTTAGAAAGGTTCAAGGTTATTTATTGGTAGGGAGAGAGAGAGAGAGAGAGAGAGAGAGAGAGAGAGCGCATAGGAGTAGGATAAAGGCTTTTTTTAGGTTTAATACATTTCTTAAATCAAGATTTGACTTTTTGTTGTAGATTAATGAGTTGGAGAACATAAAAATATTAAAGGAAAATTATCTTGTAGTCCTTGGACTTAACATAATTCTCCTATCAGGTCTCTCTTTTCTCATAAATGAGTAGGGATGGCGATGGGTAGGGTCGGGTAGGTTATTGGTACGACCCTACCCATACCCTAGTTTGAAAAGTCGGACCCATACCCTACCCTAGACCCTTAAGATTTTTCATTACTAGATTCATACCATTATCCTTAAGGTTCGTAGGGTCTATAGGGTCTTATAGGGTCCGACCCTCGAATTAAATACAATATATTTTTTAGTATAAAATTTAACTAAATCATATTGAATATATTAAAATTTATTAATAAATATCTTATAAATCACTAAAAATAAATAAAAAAGTCAATTTCTTAGATTATATTTCAAAATATTTAAGAAATATATTATATTTTATAAATAAATAATAATAATAAGTCTAATTAGAGTTTAATCATTATTTAGTTAGGGTCTAGTTAGGGGTAAGGTCTAAATTAGGGTAAAAGGGTAAGAGTAGGGTAAAAATTTATAGATTCATATCCTACCATCTACCCTACCTTTAAATATAGATCCATACCCATACCCTACCCTAGACCCAGTCAAAGTCAACAGACCCTCGACCCACGGGGTAAGGGTAGGGTCCGACCCGCAGGGTATGGGCATTTCTGCCATCCCTATAAATGAGTAATGCATCCTTGTTTTATTTAAAAATATTTGTCTAGGGTCCCTACCGACCAAATTAACCTCTTTTTTAATTTTTGTCATGTGAAATGACTATTTTATCCTTCACAAAATGATAAATTTTAGTTTATTTTTATCTTTTGTGAAGGGTAAATTAGTAATTTCACATGACAAAAAATAAAAAAATTGGTGTTGAAGTCAACCAAGGACCCGAGACCAATATTTTTTCAAAATACAAAGACGACTAGATCATTTATGAGAAGAAGGGACCCGATATGAGAATTTGATTAAAATCAGGACTAGGGAGTAATTTGCCCAAATATTAAATATTTATTTTGTTTTTTTATTTTAATTTTTTTTCAATACAAATTGAAATTCATTAATCTAATAAACCAGATACGAATTGAAACATACATGCCTCCACACACGAATATCCTCAAAATCCAATATTCATGTAAAATCAATTAATTAATACACTCTTTGTTATGTCTAACTTTATAAGAGAATTGTACTTTATGCAAAAATATTTTTTAATTTATTTGATGTTCGGAATAGATTTATCATATTGAGCCTCTTTTAAAAAAATTAACCAAGATTTTTTTGCAAGAATTAAATTTTCTTACTATTTGAATATATTAAATATTTTGTTTTCATTGGAGAATAGAAAAACCTAACAAAGCATGTCTCTCTCATTCTTAAATAAACTAAGTGGGAATGCAGTTTTTGACAGTATTAAGCAATATGACTTCTCATTTGCTGTTATTATTAGTATTGGTTTACTTGCTGCCAATTTTGTTTTCTATCATTGAATAATTTTGTCAGTGTATGATACCGATTAAATTGTAAAATTTAAGCAAGAAAATGCTAAAGTTATTAATATATATATATATATATTTGCGTATTGAAATTTTTTTAAGAGTTTATTGAAATTATGTGCGTGACGTTTTTGATTGATATTTGTTCATTTACGGGTCTGCCTACTTTTGCACGTCGCAGCCGCTACCACTTGATGGGCACCTGCCACGTGTGTATTTGGTTTGACTATCCACAAATATGATATGATATTATATACAATTGAAAAAAATTATTATTGTTTTTATTTTATGATGAATCTGATAGAGATCACTCGTATCCGATGTCCATTTCACATATATTCACTTAATACGAAAATCGTCATAAAATTATTCGATTTAAAAGAATTTAAGATTGAAGAGTGAGAAACTGATTTTGTGGTCTGTCATATAGTTGTGTCCAATTTGAACTCTCCGAAAGATTGTAGCAGCGAGGATGGATGGATATAAATCAAACGAATACCATCCACTGATTTTTTCGAAACAATTAATACAACACAGAGGCAAAATAAGATTGATAGATTTCTTTGACTTTCAAGAGAAACAAAAAGTCAACCATTTACTTTTACAGACATCTAGTGTAATAATTCACACGATGCTTTATGAATAAATGAGGTTTCCTCTGCATATTTGAGGTCCTTTTTTTCAAAGATCAAACGGTAATGCTTGATTACTTATTAGTCGGTTTGACTAGATGTTGACCGAATTTTACAATAAATTGTAGCATAACTCTTTATGTCGAGTTTTAACACAATTACATTGTCGGAATTAAAATTCGATAGCTATTATTAAAACCTACAACAATCATAATGATGGCAATAATTTCTTACCTAATCCAACTTATGAACGTTTGCAGGAAATTTCTACCGCGCTCTCAAGTAATGTGACCATTCATGGGTCCTATAGGGATTAGGGACACCCTGCCACTTTCACAGCTTCAAGGGTCGTCAACTTTTCATTAAATTGACCATGGAAAGAATCATAGCTGTCGTCTATCTGCACTCATAGATTTGTTTTGGTAATGATCTCCAATTATAGATGGTCCAAATTCTGTTGCCTACGTAGCTTGTCAAAATAATAATTCTCTCTCGTTCTAAAGAGAGCTTATCTTCCTTTTTTTTTCTCCTCTTAGTAACAAGAATAACTTAAGCATGTTGTTGTACTGTGATTCAAGTTAATCAATTCACAATTTTTTAAGGGTAATATATTAACAATTCAAGTTGATATATGCCGAAAAATATTCATTGGTTTTTCCATTCAAAAAGCTCTTATTTCGAATGGAAAAATCAACGAACTATCATACACAACAGCAAATGATTAGGAAGAAAACATGCAACGGAGAAATTTCACAATGTAGGATAAGAGAATATCATAAACTACGAAGTTCATAGAGCTAACATTGAACAAAAATGTCATATAATAAAATCCCAACAGAGTTGACAAGAGCAGCATAATCCCTTCACCAGGCAGCAATAGTGAAGAACCCATATAGGATATGTTTCCCAACTGTCAGATGTCCAAAATTAAATATCAAATTAAGACTCTCTAAGAAGAAAGACAAAAAAAAGATCAAAAGACAACAACTTGATTAAATAGTACTTGGCTGGCAAAACAAGAGAACTTTCCTTCCGACAGGCACCCAAAAAAATCTTTCCTCACAGGAGATCGGCGACGTTGGACGGCAGCTCCTCGATGACAACATTATAGAACCTCTGGATATCATACAGCATTCTCTCGTCGTCCTTGGTGACAAAGTTGATTGCAACACCCTTCCTACCGAACCGACCACCACGACCAATACGATGGAGGTAGTTCTCAGGTTGGGTTGGCAGGTCATAGTTAATGACTAGAGAGACTTGCTGCACATCGATACCACGGGCAAGGAGGTCAGTGGTGATGAGGACACGGGATGATCCGGAACGGAACTCACGCATAATGATGTCACGGGTGTTCTGGTCCATGTCTCCATGAGTGGCCGAGACAGTGTGATCACGGCTTCTCATTTTGTCGGTCAGCCAGTCGACCTTGCGCCTTGTGTTGACGAAAATGACACTCTGGGTGATGGCCAGGGTCTCATAAAGATCGCAGAGGGTTTCAAGCTTCCAGTCCTCCTTCTCAACATTGACATAGAACTGCTTGATACCCTCAAGGGTCAGCTCATCACGCTTAACCAAGATTCTGACAGGCTTGTTCATGAACTTCCTGGTGATTTCCAGAGCTTCCGGGGGCATAGTTGCAGAGAACACTCCAATTTGAACTTTTGAAGGCAACAACTGGAAGATGTCATAAATCTGACAACAAGAAGACATTGCACATATTAAAATTTATAGAGATAACAGCTCTTGCTTACTTCAAACCACAAACAGGAAGGAAATTTCCGAAGTAAACCTGATCCTTGAAACCACGTGAAAGCATCTCATCAGCCTCGTCCAGTACAAACATGCGAATGTAGTCAGGACGAAGAGATTGCCTCCTCAGCATGTCAAAGACACGACCAGGCGTGCCGACAACAACATGAACACCAGCTTGCAGGATGCGTTGATCCTCGCGGACACTTGTCCCGCCAACACAAGCATGAACCTTCACACCGAGATAATCACCAAGGGCCCGCATGACCTTTTCAATCTGCTGGGCAAGCTCCCTAGTTGGAGCCAAAACCAAGGCCTGGCACTGGACATTAACATAGTCAAGCTGTTGGAGAATGCCCGAGCAGAAGGTTGCTGTCTTTCCAGTTCCAGACTGGGCTTGCTGAATTACATCAAGTCCCTTACAGAATGGGACAATTCCCCTTTGCTGGATGGCAGATGGCTTCTCAAAACCTGGAACAGAAATTTAGACCAAGAAATCAGAATAGCTCAGGAGCACAAAAAGAACCGCAACAAAAAAACTTGAAACTTAACACTCCATCTTAAGATACTTTTTAGGAATGGTTCCCTTGATAGAACTTCAAATTGGAGCTACATCAAAAACCATATGAAGTCCAAAAAACCTATCATCAATGACAGGTGTGAAGAGTAAGACAACAAGCACCTACCATAGGCATAAATGCCCCTCAGAAGGTTCTCCTGCAACCCCATGACATCAAAGCTCTCAAAAACCTCCTCGTATGGGGTGAAGAAATCTTGTCCTTCAGTTGAAAGGCTACAATAAAGCGAGGTAGGATTAGTATTGCAATATAAACAAAAAAATGCCAGCTAGTACAGAACTTACACTTCGGTCATTTTAGCATCATACTGCTTAGCATCAAACTGTGATCCTTCTGGAGCAAGACCCGCCATGACTGCACAATAAAGTAACATAAATAAATTGCGAGCTTAAAAAGCTTTAGAAGACTATGAGTAAAAGCACATCAAACATAAGTCAAGACATAAAAGCAAATTCTGATTCATCAAACCCATGAGACAAATTTCAACTTGAACTACATCAAATGGAAAATGAATAAATCGTGATAATTTCAAGCTTGCAGTTGACAAACAAATGGGTTGTGGAAAAAAATGTCTCAGAAGAGCCAAACTTGCAAACCACACAGCAAAAGGTGCACAAGCATTAAAACTCCTGACTTGGTATTCGGAGAAGGTGTCCAAGGGGACTTTAGAGTCTGGTGTTCTAATAACCACCAGACCCTAACGTGCCCACTTCCCGCAGCTTTGAGACAGTCAACAACCACGAAGTGAATTTAACATTAAAAGAGCAAAGAAAAATCGACAGTTGTGCCAATTTCTTATGTATTAGCCAGTGTTGTCAATAGCGCGCTATAGCGGCGCTATAGCAGAAATCCGACCCACCCGCTATGCCATTTTAAGGGGGTCGCCGCTACGCGCCGCTATCCGCCATTGACTACCTTGGTATTAGCAGATGAACCAATCAGAGTGACACTTCAACATAACAGAAGTAATAAATTGAGCGTTGAACCAGTGAATCAAAACAAAGGTAAACCCAATTCAAAGTGAGGATTCTGCAATAAAAGATTGTCTGAACAGATAATAAATAACTAAAAGCCACAAAATCATAACTTGTCAACATGCAAAGCAGGCATAGAAACGTTATCAGTATTCATGATTGAGGCAACTTAAAATCACCCAAGTGAATCTTAAAAAATTCAACGTGTCTTCATCAATACAAATAATTCCTACAAACACCATATGATGCATATAACTAACACAAACAAGGATATGATACAGCGTCCAGACAAACTTAACCACGCAACCAAACGGCTAAACCATAATCTTCCCAAATCCATCAAAACCGTTCTTACACCGAAAACAGCAAAAAGATCCAATCTTCACTAAAAATTCGGACTCTACACAGAAAACCCAGATCCCAAAAGACCCAACAAACGAGCTGACCAAATCACACAACAGAAGAAACCCTTTATCAAGCATAAACAAAAAAAAACCCACCAAAAAACCGCAAATTAACACCAAAAGTGTCAATCTTCAACCACAGGAATCCAAAAACAACACAACCCAGATAACCATACAGCAAATAGAACAAAACCCAGAAGCCACAGAATCTAAAGATTAGATCTTTAAGCAAATAGAGAAAAAGAGGGGACCTGCAAATCGATTGGAATCTGTAGAGAGAAATTAGGGTTCGTTGTGAGAGAGAGTAGTAGAAATCCCAAACTCCTCGGATCTGCGCCGTGGAGTCTGAAAGAAGAAGAAGAGAGTGAAGTTGATAGGGAAAAATTAGAGAGAGGGTGGAGGCTGGTTGTGTTTGTGTGCTTATATCTTAGGTTTTCTCTTGGTCTCTTTTTTGGTTCCTTAATTCCTGTTTTGCCCCTGGTCTTTTTGCCCTCCCCAAGGACTCATTAGGGTTTTCACTTGTAATAATTAATAATTGTATTTTATTACTTATACAGTTATACAATAACATTCTTCTGAATATTGTTCTTTAATGTATAAAGATTGCTTTACAGTTATTCGATCCACCGACAAAGATATTTAAGATATGTATTGCGGAATATTAGCTTTATTATTAGTCCTTTAAGTGCAGTTATTATGAGATATTTATAGTGTCCAACTTTAAAGTTAAAAAGTAATTCTAAAATTAAACACAAAAGAAAACTGATTCAAAAACAACTTTGGAACTTGGACCTGAGCCCAAACTCATGTTCCAAACTTGAAGGCCCATCTTTGTTTCGACTCCGTGTAACTATGAACTAGTTCTAAAATTATTATTTTCGCGAATATGAATTAGGTGGCAAAGTAGCATTATCAGTTAGTTTGAACCAAAAAATATGATTTTTTTTGGGCAAATTATCCTCAGGTCCTTGATCTTTATATTATTTTTCTATTGGGTCCCTCTTTTGTCATAAATGAGTATTAAGTCCCTGTTTTATTCAAAAATGTTTGTTTCAGGTCCCCACCGACCAAATTGGACTTTTTTTTAATTTTTTGTCATGTGAAATTACTATTTTACCCTTCACAAAACGATAAATTTCATCATATTTTTGTCATTTTGTGAAGGGTAAAATAGTCATTTCACATGACAAAAAATTAAAAAAAAGTCTGATTTGGTCGGTGGGGACCCGAGACAAACATTTTTGAATAAAACAGGGACGGATTAATCATTTATGACAAAGGAAGGACCCGATAGGAGATTTTGGTAAAAATCAGGGACTACAGGGTAATTTGCCCTTTTTTTCCAAGCCACTTGTTCTCCGTTGAAAGGAAGAGAACAAAGCTATTTTCGGAGGCGCTCTAATTTTTTGTACAAAATATAACTAAAAGATATAAATCTAATATAAATTTAGGAAAGTCGAAAGATGACCGATGAAAAAAATTCAATTCACACTTCTTAAAGCCAATCTTAGACTAAACTATTTATGCAATGAACCATTAGAAAAAGGTTCTCATAAAAATCTGAGTTAACTTTTAAACTTACGTGGCAGAGTTATTGTCATTTTAAATGAATTTTTTTTTGGTGGGAATTTTAAATGAATTTGAACATAACAAATGTGTAACACGTACTGACTCAATCGTACTAACAGTCAAAATTAGGAGATCAAACTGTGCAATGGTCATAATATAAATAAAAAAGGAGGTAAAATTCTTGACCTATTCCAGACATTTGATATCATTTGAAGAAACAGATTATGTTTTTCTTATATTCCTATCTTTCTTCTTCTACTAAAATCTCTCCCATTTTCCAATTTTACTTTCTTGCAACGTTAGGTTGCAGTATGTACGAGAACTTCCAATTTTTATTGTTAATTGTTGGTTGGGCGAATAGTTTTTCATTACTGGACGGGTGGATCTCGAAAATTCGTTAGAAAGAGGTAAATTATTTCTTGTCTCGATATGATTGACAATATTGAGAATATTTCGATGTTTACCAATATGTGGAGGCTTACAAATTTAGCATAGTGGCACAATTGTTGGTCGGTATGGCGAAAAAGTAATTGGCGTGGTCCTTTAATGACACCAAAAAAGATTGGGATGAATCAATGGGTTCTGAATAAACTAAGGAAAAACATGATGTTAATGTTCAAGAGACTCGAGTGAATGGAGCCTTGTTGTTCAAGCCCAATTTGTATAGTCTTGTTGATGACTTGAGTGAAGTTGAAGATGAATTCGACAAGAAAGTTGATTATGAAATTTCTATGAAGTTACATCAAGGGCACGAGAATTTTTATTTGGATATGGATTTGAACACGTAAGTATCTCTTTGTGATGATGTTCATGGGCAAGTTAGTGATTCAAGGTTGGTTAAGGCTATTGAATTGTACGAGAGTAGTGTTCAATGTTCTCGAGAATTAGTTTTGTTGAAAAGTGTGATTGTCAAACATGAAGTGCAACCAAATTATGCTGCCGACAACATGGATTGTGCAAGTACTAATTTTGATGATCATAATGAAAAGGAGATGATGGTTGTTGAATTAGGAAGATCAATTTTTTAGACGTTTGTTGTGATACCGATTATTTCGATATTAAATCTAAGTCGCCTCATAATTGCGGAGCTATTAAAGAAGTGGAGCATAATTCTTTAAGTGGAGTTGAGTAAATATCTTTTCATAATTGGTTCACGACGTACATATGGAGAACGAGGACCCTTACTTGGATGTGGGTTTGAAAGATCTTGGTAGGGTTGTGGGTTCAAAATTAGAGCAGATGCATTCAAAGGAGTTGAATTCTATAGTTTATACATGTGTAGTAATGGTTAAAGATTTTGGTGTATCTCAAACCCCTAACGGAGGTTAAAATTGAGTTGATTCTGGTGTAATAGATTTTGTTATTTTGAATAACGAGATGATGGTCCAATATTTGAATAGTGCACATCCTAATGAACTAGGGTTCTGTGGAGGTAAACAATGTTGTTGAATTTCTACCAATGTGAAAATAGATACTCGAATGTGTTAAAAAACTATTGAAGTCTAATACTGAATTGTCTTATCTCAAAAAAAAAAATACTAAATTGTCTTATGATGATGCTACAAATTCAGATTACTTGCCGAGACTAAATTTTTAGTCCTTAATAACACAATTAAGGATGTATAAATAGAATTGAAAGCAACTAATGTTGAACTTAATAAATTGTACTATAATTTTGTGCCCTTATATTATTACTAAGATGTAGAAATATTGCCAAGTGACTTTTGGTCCAGCAGAACCAGGGTGGAAAAGAGTTTGGAAAGTCTAAGGTTCGATTTCTAACATGTTGTAATAGATTAGGTGTTAGAATAGAAACTCAAAAAAAAATTAGAAATATTAACTTCAATGACATTAAGAAAATAGGAGACCATGATAATGACGCAGGGCATCATCGAATATTTCAAAAGCTGATATATATTTCGTCTTTTGTTTTTGTTTGTAGTTTTTCTTCTGTTGCGAAATTGGCTAAAGAGAGCAACAAAGAAGTATAGATGAGGGTGCTGCAATTGGCTTTGTTTTTGAAATTGTTCTATTGAGATTAAAGATCATTTTGCTGGTTAGAATTACAAGTTGTTTCACATCACTCGATGCTACAATGTTACAAAAATTTGGGATGCAAATTTAGGCGACCAAACTGTGAAATGGTTTCAATAAAACTAGAGAGAGGATGTAAAACTCTGGAATTATTTTAGACATTTGATATCAATTTGAAGAAATAGATACGTGTCTCTTCTATTTCTATCTTTCTTCTTTTGCTATAATCTCTCTTTTTCTAATTCTACTTTCTTGAAACCATAATATTTGGTTAGGTCACAATGTTGACATTCTTATCAATTGGACAATTTAATTTGATTTAAAAGGATGACATAAACACTAGTAATCCAACTTTTTTATTTTAACCAATTTTAAGAGTAAAATGCTTCCAACTTTATATAATTAAATCTTTTAAAAAAATATAAACAATTTAAAGGAATCAAAAATGAAAAAAATTATAAATATATAATACAATATTGATAAAAAAAAGGGAAGCAAAAATTCAGGTGGGAGATCTGTGACAATTCCCAAATGCGTGAGTGGACCCATTCGTCGTAGCCCTAAAAAGCTCCAATCTTTTACTTCCATTTTCTTCACCAACGAACCCAAATTAAGCTGGAATTTCCCCATTTTCTTCTGCCCCCTTTCATCCTCGCTTTGTCCCTTGCTGTCTGAAACTGTTCTAACATGGCTTCACGAATCATCAGCCACTCGAGAAAGGTAATCACTTGACAATCTTTTTGGGTGAAAGACGCAATTTTGATTTGGACCCTTTTTTTGTGGTCCTAATTGGGTTCTGGGTTGTGTTCGGATCTTGCTTCCGTGCTTGTTTGGATTGATGGGTCGGATTCAGTTTTGTTTGTTCTTGTGTTGTAATGGGATCCCAAGCTTAGGAAGTGAGAGATTGGTGATCATAGGTTGCAGTGTGATCGATTGCTCGGGTGTGTGTGTGTGTGTTGTAGTAACGTTCATTTAGCTATTGAAGGATTTGACACTCATGTCGAAGATAGATTGACTTGTTTCTCATGTGAGCATCTTTGCTATTAGTACTTGAGGGTGTGCTTTCTTATATCGGCCGAGCTGAGGTACTGATACCTGTATTTTGTGTTCTCGATTATATTGATTCTAGCTCAATGTTCCGTTTCTTGTTGGCAATGGTGTTTATTAGCTAGTTTCCAGATCACTGGTAACTAACTAATATAGTTTGTTGGGTTCTTGTTTGCTGCAGTTGAGAAATGTTCCAAAATTGTTGTCTCGGGAACATACCAGTTTGGTTCGGTGTTTTTCAAGCGGCAGTCACTCCTTCGTATCAAGAAGAGAAGGTACTTTCTGACAGCCATTCGGCAATAGGACAAAGGAAATTGTCAGTATGCAACGCCTAATTGTGCGGGATTGAAAACTAATTACCTGCTTGTTTGGCTCTAATGATACTCATGTTGAATTAGGAATGGCTTTGTGAGGCATCGCTAGTCACCAGAAAGTAACCATTAGTACACATGCATGTGTTTGAAATAATGTCAGCTAATTTGGTTTTAGGATACTGTAGATCCTAAGTGGTAGTTTAGTACAAGAGGCCTTAGTGAGATTTCTCGTTGATAAGGCCATGATCAGAGTTGCTTATGCTCTTAACTGTATGAAATTTCTAGGGATCTCGAAGTTCACGAGTAACGAGAAAGAGAGGATTTCTGGTACTGCTTCCCATAGCAGTGTAAGTGCTCCCCCATTTCTTTTCTTCTGGTGACTTTCCCAATTTACTTATTATGAGCTATAGGTGTCTCGTGTATTTCTCCTTTTTTAAAATTTATTGTTGTTAGTTGTTCTTAGAAGGTTGTTCTGTGCACTTTCTGTAGATAGCATCTGCTGGTACATTCAGCAATAGCGTCGCAAGATCATCATCAAAAGCGGGGATTTTAACAACTCGATCACTTGCGCCCTCCGAGTTTTCTAGGTACTTTTGTGCTACAGATGTACCTTGTGATATGTTGTTTTCTTGTGGCCAACTTCAGACAATTTTTCTCTCTTTTTTATTATCTCAGTTCAGTGGCACAACGTAGTAGAGGGTTTGCTTCCAACTCAGGTATAGTTGTATTGTTATGTTTAAATTTATTTCGGTTGTCACGATGATTTTCTGGAAAAATATCGGCTTCTGTGATCCATTTTTCTGTGGACAAATTGATGTATTTCTGTTATGTGCTTTTCTGCAACCCTTCATAGTACACTGGCTTGGAAAAAATCTATCCTTGATTTTGTTATTGTGCCCTTGGAGACCTTAGTGTCTTAATATCCAAACTGGACGTAATTGTTTCTTTATTTTGAAGGCCGAAATTCTTCGAAACTAGAAAATAAAATCAGACTTCTCTGTTAATGGTTATTACACCATAACTTCCTGCATTACTTTGAGGGTCTATGTAAAGTGGGTGTTTTAAGTAATTCAGGTAGATTAACTGGACTGCAGTAGAAATGTAGAATGGTTCTTTCAGTTAGATGATAGACAGCGTACCTTGGTTGATGGACGTCTGACTTTCATAGTCACTCTGTCAATGAAACTAATGGTAGGCTTCTGGCGTCGCATGCCTTAGTAATAATAAGACCAGAAGTATATGTTCTGCCTCCAAATGTGGTGATTGTGATGTTGAAGATGACAAGTATTATGTTTGATCACTCGTTATTGAGAATTTGCTAAAAACTTATTTTGCAGGTCTTCCTCCCCACCAGGAAATTGGAATGCCTTCTCTCTCACCAACTATGGCTGAGGCATGTATCCGCCTGCACGCTATTTATTATTTATTATTTTTAGTTTTTTGTATCGAGTAGGTTTTTTGTGCATCTCAGGGTAATATAGCAAGGTGGTTGAAAAAAGAAGGGGACAAGGTCGCTCCTGGTGAAGTACTCTGTGAAGTTGAAACTGTAAGATTTTTTTCATTCTTAACCAAAGCTGTATGATATGTTTGATGAGTAGTGGTTAATGTGACCCTAGTTTATCTTTTGTGATTGGTTTTTTAATTGACCCTTCTTGTTTACATTTCAAGGACAAAGCAACTGTAGAAATGGAATGCATGGAAGAAGGTTACCTTGCAAAGATAATAAAGGGTGATGGAGCGAAGGAAATTAAAGTCGGTGAGGTATTATCTCTCATGTGGCCTTGATAAATGCCATGCTCTTTTCTTCTTTTCACGTTTTGTTGTTTCTAGGATTGATAGATGGACTGATTGGCTGACTATTTCCTCATCGTGTAAGCTATACTTCATCAGTTTAGTCTGGCTTATTATATGCATGTGTCATGCTTATGAGGTCACATTTCTGTTGTGAAGGTAATTGCCATTACTGTTGAGGATGAAGATGACATTGCCAAATTTAAGGATTATACTCCTACAGCAGAAGGCAGTGCCCCACCAAAAGAATCAACTCCTCCTCCCTCACCTCCCCCACCCCAGAAGCCGGCAGTTGAAGAACCAGTTAGTTCACCTGAACCAAAATTTTCAAAGACCAGCACATCCACGTCTGCTGAAGATCGTATTTTTGCTAGTCCACTTGCCAGAAAATTGGCTGAAGATAACAAGGTTCATAATTCTAGATGGTTTGGCAATCATGAAGTAGTTGTTTATCTCCTGTATCTAATTAAAGTGGTTGTTTATGTCATGTTTCTTCTTAATGATGTACTGATTTATTTTGCTGCAAATCAGGTGCCTCTTGCAAGCATAAAGGGAACAGGTCCTGAAGGTCGCATTGTGAAGGCTGACATTGAAGATTACTTGGGTATGATTGTTATACTTCATAAGCCTGACCGGCCTTGATATATGTGTCTAAAATCCAAAAATTCCCTCTGCTTTATACTTTTTTTCCTGTTTTCTTTTCATGTGGATTTGAGCAGCTAAAGATCTTTCTTTTTTTCATTCATGTAGCTTCAGACGCAAAGGGAGTCTCACCTGCAACACCCTCTGGCAAGGAGACAACAGTTCCTAGCCTAGATTACGTAGACATCCCTCATTCACAGATAAGAAAGGTAACTATCATTCACTTGGAGCGACCAATTATTCATGGATTAACTGTTTGATCAAGAATTGGTTGAAAATTATGGGATACACACAACAACCATATCTGTGCGACAAGCTTCAGACAAGTCTTTGGAAAACCACATTGAGCCATATCTCATATGTGTTTTTTTATTATTCTCGTCTTCAATGAATACCTCAACTCCTGTGTCAATTTAACTTTTTTCCCTCGTGCATTTTTTTGAGGCGATCTTGTTCTTTACTCGTATTTTGTATGTTGTGACAGGTCACAGCTTCACGCCTACTTTTCTCAAAGCAAAATATTCCTCATTATTATCTGACAGTAGACACATGTGTCGACAAACTTATGGGGTAAGTTCCATTGTAAGTTTCTTTATGTTTGTCCATGAGTTTGGTGCTTTATTGATTGAATCCATCATTCCACAGTTTGAGGAGCCAACTCAACACCTTACAAGAGGCTTCTGGTGGGAAGCGCATATCCATTAATGATCTTGTGATTAAGGTATATCACCTTTTCATTTGTTTTGCTTGAACGTTAGTGTTGCTTATTTTGTTGAGTCCAAGTCTTTTGTTGCTAAAAATGCTTGAAAACTGTGAGCTGTATATTGGAATAAAACTTTGAATTTGAATCATCACTAGCACTCTTGACACTTATTTTTTGTAGAGTTAGCCTTTTGAGTCCTTTAAGATTTGTTTTAGATTTTTTTGTCAAGTTATTTGTAATTTCTGATTGTAGGCAGCTGCTTTGGCTCTGAGAAAAGTTCCTCAGTGCAACAGTTCATGGACCGATAACTATATCCGTCAGTAAGTGTTAACTACAATCAGTTAGGGGTTGCTTGGTGTTGGTGTTTTCCACTTCAATCACATTTCTGCTCTCTGTCATAACCTAGGTATAACAATGTGAACATCAACGTTGCAGTTCAGACAGATAATGGACTATATGTTCCAGTTATCCGGGTAAGCAATTCAAATGCCTTCTGGCTAATACTTAATCTTGTTGTTCCTTATGGGCTGTGTCTTCCTTTGAAAATGGTTTTTTAGTAGATGCGGTTTGAAAATTATGCAGGATGCGGACAAAAAAGGTCTGTCTAAAATTGGCGAGGAGGTCAAGAATTTGGCACAAAGAGCAAAGGAGAATAGTTTGAAACCCGAAGATTATGAGGTGACAGATTCTATCCCTTCTCCTCTTTTGACTGTTTTTACGTGCATATCTGAGTAATGTTCATTTAACCTCTCAGGGAGGTACATTTACTGTGTCAAATCTTGGTGGACCTTTTGGCATTAAGCAATTCTGTGCCATTATAAACCCACCTCAGTCAGGCATTCTGGCAGTTGGATCTGGTAAGACGCGGTCAATATCAGACTCTCTCTACCAGTGTTATCATCCGCCCACATTTTTGATATCTCATCTGCTGTACCGTTTCCTTTGACAGCGGAGAAGAGGGTGATCCCCGGTGCTGGTCCCAATGATTTTCAATACGCGTCCTTCATGTCGGTAACACTAAGCTGTGACCACCGAGTCATCGATGGTATGTATCTCCGGAAGTTCTCGTAGTATTTCATGTGCTCAGTCCAGCTATGTACAAACAAACCTATCATGATGAAACTGATACTGTGACTCTGTTGGCTCACAGGTGCAATTGGGGCAGAGTGGTTAAAGGCATTCAAAGGCTACATAGAGAACCCCGAGTCAATGTTGTTATAAGCCTCTCAATTCTCGTCAAGCCCGATCTGTTTTTTGCTGCATTGTAGTATTGCTTATATCCTCACTTTTAGTTCAATATCGGAAGAGGGTGGGTTGATGATCAGGGAATAAAATGGGGGGTTTGTGAGGCATACAATAATTATAAACTCAATTTTGCTATTAGAGAGTGTAATAGCCCCTTCATCTTTGGGAGTTTATCCCAACTTACAAGTTTCATGGTTGTTGAAATTTGTAATGAATTTTCAGCAGAACACAATCTTTGACGTTTGGAATTCGAACGCCAAGCAGCGAGTGGGATCAGTGGGATAAGCTAGGTAAGAGATAAGATTGCCTCGTAATAAGCAAGGTCAGTGGGATCAAGAACGTCCAAGGAGCCAGCATTACTATCAAAAGTCCCCTAAAACACAAGTTTTACCAAGCGCATTATTGAAAACAAGTCTCTGTGATCCAGCTTGTTAGTTTGAGGCACCCTGGATCAAGCGGGTTTTTTTTTAAAAGGGGTTACTGTTCATCACGTTATATCAAACTGGTGTTACTGTTTAAAAAATTCCGATTTTGGTGTCCAGCGTGGACCGACGGGATAAAATCCCGTTTCATGGACCATAAAACGGGATTGGAAGCTGTTTAAACCAGTAAACGGGATTTTATTCCGTTTGCAAAAAAGGGAAAAAATCCCGTTTATTGGTCAAAAATGGGATTTCATACCAATAAACGGGAAAAAATATCGTTTATTAGTTTTTTATGAATAGATCTCAAAAAGTTATGCAGATTCAAAAAAAAAATTCTTGAATCGGACATCCGAGCACCAAGATATTGATGTTCAAAGTTTTTTTTACATAATCTCTCAAATTGATTTTTTTGAAATTTTTTATGATTTGAAACAAATAAAAAAAAATAAAAAGTCACGAAAAAAATCCGTCTTATGTTAATTTTTATAAAAAAAATTTGAATTTTTTGAAAAATAAAAAATAAGTGACATGAAAAAAATTATTGGTTGATCAAAATCGGATTTTTTTTGTTAAAATTAACGCTACTATTTATAAATTATTTCAAAAATTCAAATTGAGAGATTATGTAAAAAAAACTTTGAAATTCAATATCTTGGTGCTCGGATGTCCGATTCGAAAATTTTTTTTTTTGAATCTGCATAACTTTTTGAGATCTATTCATAAAAAACTAATAAACGAGATTTTTTCCCATTTATTGGTATGAAATCCCGTTTTTGACCAATAAACGGGATTTTTTTCCCTTTTTTTGCAAACGGAATAAATCCTGTTTACTGGTTTAAACGGCTTTCAATCCCGTTTTATGGTCCATCAAACGGGATTTTATCCCGACGGTCCACGCTGGACACCAAAATCGGAATTTTTTAAACAGTAACACTACTTCTTCGAATACGAATGAACAGTAACGCCAAATAAAAAAAAACCCGATCAAGCACCTCAATTGCTAGAGCCTAGATCAATGATGCATCGGAAACGAACACAAAGATAACTCGCACCAACTTGCTATAATCTCCAATTGTGCAGCTAAGCTAAAACCTTGCATATTCTCTGCCACTAGTTCTCAATTGTGGTTCAAGTAGGATAAATCAACTACTAAGTAAAAGCTACATTTATCTATTTGTGATTTCACCAATATTATTTTTAGACCTTGTGATTTTAAAATATGTACTATGGTTTTCACATGTTTAGTGCAGTTAGTATTTAGACTCCTCAAAAAAGATATTTAACATAATAATAAGAGGTGTATAAATTTTGTGTTAAACATTAACAAGTGTAAACTTAATATAAAATTTGGGGTTCCAAACGAAACGTATATCCAACTAAGAATCGAATACGAATAACAATATTCCAAATCGATTCGTTGGACTTGCGAATAATGAAAAATAAATAGGGTAAATTACTCTCTAATCCCTAGACTTAACATAATTTTCTTATCGGGTCTCTCCTTTTTCATAAATGAGTAAAAATGTTTGTCTGGGGTCTCCATCGACCAAATCAGCCTTTCTTTTTTTTATTATCATTTTTTGACACGTGAAATAACTTTTTTACCCTTCACAAAAGACAAAAGAGTCATTATTTTTTCTTTTTGTGAAATGGTAAAATAGTCATTTCATGTGTCAAAAAAATAAAAAAACGGGTCATAAAGTCAACCAGGGACCCGAGACCAATATGTTTTCAAAATACAGGAACGACTAAATCGATTATGAGAAATAAGAGACCCGATAAGAAAATTCGATTAAGATAAGAAACTACTAGGGGGTAATTTACCCTAAAAAAAAGACCACATTTGAATTAAAAGAAATGGGCGCGGGGTTGAGTTGGGAAAAAAAAAAGAGGGGAATAAAAAGAAATGGGGGCTCGTCAACATCAACCCGGCACCCCAACCCTCAATTAAGCGGCTCACCCAACCCTATCCGTACCCCAAGCCAAGCCTAACTTTCGGCCTTCATCCTATCACGCGGTTTGTTACAGGTTGATTCTAGGCTTTTGATTTTTTTGAATTTTTTTTTTTGGGGTTTAGGGTTTAGGGTTTAGTAATCAATGTATGAACAAAATTGCAGGTTTAGATGTCAAAGCCATCGGTTGGCGACTTATCATTTCGGTACAACTTGAGGAAGAGGAAGAGGAAGAGGAAGCTGCCCGACTCTCATCCGAATCCGAATCCGAAGAGGAAGAGGAAGAGGAGGTCCGTGCGTGCCCCCCCAGCACATTATGATGATGATAATTATTTCAGCAAATTACCCGATCATTTTATCACTCACCATGTATTGCCTCGCTTGGACTTTAAACAAAGGGTGCGCACCTCTGTGCTTTCCCGTAGGTGGGAACATCTCTGGAGATGCAGCCTCGGCACTCATCTTGTCGTTCCCAACGTAAGCATGCCCATGCATCTGTTTTCCCATCCCTGGCCCCTTTTTTTTCCAGGCTGAACGCTTCAGTGTAAGTTATGTACATGAGGTGGACTTTTTCATCAAATCTTTCACTGGCCCTCAACTCGACTACTTCAGTATCCGCTTTCATGTTGTACCACAATTCTACCATGTTATTCCCCGCTGGCTAAAGTTTGCCTTTAGATGGCAAGTCGAAAGACTAGACCTATATTTAGCACCCCACCGCTGTGCATTACCCTACTGGGGTATGCCTTCCATAAGCAGTCTAAGCAAATTCCCCTGCCCTAAAATCCTTTTGCGTGGTTGTGGTGGAATTTCTTATCTGAGAGAACTGTCTCTCGCATTTGTCAATATCCGGGGAGAAGCTGTCGAGTACTTGCTGTCTGCCTGCCCTTTCCTCGAGCTACTGATTTTATTGGCTTCTCTCTCTTCAAATCTTAAAATCTGCGGGGCATCCCTCAAGTTGAAGCACCTGGAGATATGGAATTGCTTGTTGCCTCTGACGGTGGAGATTTCTGCCCCCTGTCTAGACACACTCAAGTGTGACGGCTTGGAAGCAGTCTTGCTTTCAATACATGCTCCACTTTTGGCTAATTTGTACATGTCATGTACCTACTTCGATCGGTTCGTGAATGAGTTCGTCCGACGCCCTTTCCAGCATTTTAATTATTTCTTTCGACTCAAGAGATTGAAATTTGACATGTCTCTCAAGGTACATACGTGTATATTGATTTTCTGTTTATATTCATGGACAATTATTACTCATGTGGGCTTGTTTCTGCTTTACCTGCTTGCTTTTATTGGATGATGGTCCCCTGCGGCATCATTATGCTACCTATTTCTGAGATTCGCCCTTTTTTCCTATGCAGTTGGCTAATTGACTTGCTTAATCCTTTCAGGCAATCTCTGCGAGCATTAACTTCCCGTTGGAACTTCCTAATTTAGTCTCTCTCGAAGAGCTGGAGGTGGCAGTGCAGCTACCTTTGAATGTTCAAATCCTCTGGCCGATTGTTTTCCTTAAAGCTGCTCCTCGTCTGCTGAGGTTTTCATTCCAGGTTGATTCCTTTATTTTATTTTTCCTGCTCCGCTGTGCACCACTTGATTTGGACAAATTGGTAGAAAGTTTGTACTGCAGTCTTCTTTTGGGTCTCTGTAGTTTATATTAGTTCAGCTTTGAAACTATCTCGGCCCCCAAGTATTCGAATGGTTTTTTTTGGGTATCATATGCACCACGACTCACTCCGCCCACCATCTGGATGGTTGGTCCAATTGTTACTCACAGATTGTGATTTAGCCAAGAGAGTAAATTTATGCCCTTTATATTTATTTTGTGTTGCAGCAACTAAAGACTGCCAGCTATAGCTATAGCGGGATGGCCACAGCTGCGCAGGTCAGTTTTCTCGTCACTTGCCTATCATGTTCTACGGTTCTTATGATTGTCTCTGATTTCACTTCACTTCACATCGTACATTGCATTGGAGACCAGATGCAGAAGATGAGGGGAGCCACAGAATTCACGCATTCAGGTCTCAAGGTTTTCGAGTTGAGGGAATTTGATGGTTCTGCGGTGGTCTGCGAAATGGTTGAGCGCGTGCTTTCTATAGCCACTGTCTGTCTTGAGAAGTTTGTCCTAAAGTTGGATACTCGCTTCACCTGGTGGAGTCGTGGTCGAGCTGGCCATTTATGGATGGGCGAAAATATAAATATTAGTTCGAGACCAGAGATGGAGAAGTCTATGATACGGAAAATAGAAAGCATGCTGCCAGCTATTGCTAAATTAGTTGTTCTATAAGTTATTGAATGGAGTACTCTTTCGTGTTGTTATTGGATGGTTTCGTTTAATAAATTATTATCGTATGGTTGGTTTCCTTTAATAAATTATATTGTGCTTGCACCATTAATGAGACCTCAAAGACAGCTCAGTTCGTTCCATTTTTGCGATGGTGTTGTATTGCAGGCGCATTCCAATACACAAGAACTTGGTATCTGCAGGAATGTAACAAGAGAGCGTCAGGATTTGGTCACTCACCTGAGCCGAACTTAACCAGTGGCTGCACCTGCATTCTCTTGTGGGTCTCTGTAACAAGAGAGCATCATCATAGTTTGTTGAAAATCTGCTGATCAGTATCCGTAGTTTCGACATCAAAGTGGAAGCACTTGAACTTTTTATCCGGAGATAAACTAATTTGACAAAAATGCACATTTGGGAGCTCAAACTTGTGAGTATTTTATTATTATTATTAAACTAAAACTACCATCCAACTTCAACAAACTTAATACCGAAATAAATAGAATTAAAAGTTGCAAGGGGCTTTTATGTAAATGTGTAACTTGGATATAAATAGAAATAGAAGGAATACGAGAGACCATTTTTGACATTTTGATAATCAAATCTAAAGGACCCTCATCTTTTTTCCCCTTTCTCTTCTGTCTTCCCCTCTTTCTAATTATTGTTCTTTGGAAATACTGATTCTTCAATTAGGTTCATTACAATCACCTGTACTAGTATCCTTAGTAATGCATGTTAATTCGTGCTATACAAATAGATAATGAAGCGCCTTAAATTATTCTTTCATGTTGTTCACAAACATGGCAGGCCCTCGTTGCGAGGAAAGGAGAGGAACGAACAACCATTGCGCGGTTCGTGGTAAAATAAAACAAGTGTAAAGGCAACCGTGCTGTAAGTCTGAAAAGCTTGCCGCCATGGCCGTTAGTTGTTGCTGCGAAACTTTTCGATTCGAGAAAGTATGTCTACACCACAACACAGCCTTGAGCACCACATTGAGTAAGCACATCGAAGCCTCTAGGAAGATGAAAA
Source organism: Hypericum perforatum (assembly GCA_012979155.1). Taxonomy (NCBI): domain Eukaryota; kingdom Viridiplantae; phylum Streptophyta; class Magnoliopsida; order Malpighiales; family Hypericaceae; genus Hypericum; species Hypericum perforatum. Next base: position 31,592 of record SOPF01027504.1, read on the forward strand.
TCTTCCATGGAGAATGTTCAATAGGTGCAGGAACCACCAACACCATGCGGTGTTGCCACAACTTGCTTACCCTCCTGCTGCTGTAGCAGTAGAAGCAACAGGCGATAGCCAATGAGAGGGCCTAAAAAACTGGATGAGACAAAGGTTCGACAGGTTTAAGGTAGATATGATGTACAACAGCAGCTACCCGAATATCCATCCACTAAACTGTTCCATATGTACCAGATGCCAATAAAAATGTGCTAGCATTTAAATTTGATACTCCTACTAGTGACAAGTTCTGTCTGATAATGTATGTTCCTCGGGCCCTGATCTAACTGCTGCTATTCCTACATCATTGTATCCTTTGCTTGTCCCACCTTCCGCTGCTTCCTCCATCAACCAATCCCACAACTACCGAATCCCTCCCTCCCTTTGCATCACAGCTGAAACAACTCAAAAGGACTTCTGTTACGGTCTTTTTATTTATTAAAGATGTTGCATAACAATCAGCAGGTATCCAGGTGAAATACGAGGGAGACCAAAAATGCAGTCACATCACCAAAAGATAGTTAAAGAAAAACTATCCGCCGGAGAGATGCTAGTCTAGAAAACACTTCAGAAGGACAAAAGTAACCGGGCAAACTAAGTGGAATGGAAAGATTACCTGGATGAGTGCAGTGCATTTAAAACGAGGGAATAAAATGAGGGGTTTGTGAGGCATACATTTATAAACTCAATTTTGCTATTAGAGAGTGTAATAGCCCCTTCATCTTTGGGAATTTGTCCCAACTTACAAGTTTCATGGTTGTTGAAGTTTGTAATTAATTTTTCAGCAGAACACAATCTTTGAAGTTTGGAATTCGAAGATTGTGTTTTACCAAGCGCATTATTGAAAACGAGTCTCTATGATCCAGTTTGTTAGGTTGAGGCACCCTGGATCAAGCCCGTACATGCACCTCAATTGCTAGAGCCTAGATCAAATGATGCATTGGAGACGACCACAAAGATAACTCGCACTGGCTAGTTACTAACTTGCTATAATCTGCAATTGCCCAGCTAAGCTAAACCTTGCATATTCACTGCCACTAGTTCTCAACTGTGCAGCAAATGCCTAAATTCTTGTGGTAATGTCTAATCGCCAAACGTACAGAATGCAAGCGGAATAAATCACTCGAACTTCAACACAAAGATCCTAGCGTAAAACAGCATTTCAGTTTCATCTCCCTCTGCTCATGAACTAGTTCTACCACCGGTGCCAATCTCCATGCCATCACGAAAAGTGACAAGCTATTAGCCAATTCGACTAGAAAGAATCATGGATTCTTACAACCTGCTTTCTATCACCATAAAAACAACGAGGACAACACAGCTGCATTCAAGCAAATTGCTCTTCAATCTGAATTCTGAAGTTATCTATCAAACGCGATCAATCATCATCAATGAACATGCAAAACCACCAAACTTTTCGAACCATGTTGCCCACAGAACATACGAAGCCACAAAGCAGACAACCCTCGAGTAACATCAAATGCAAGTGCATCACTGGGGAAGAAAACGGGCAATCGATACAGACAAAAAAAATCAGCTGGCAACACTTATTTTGGACAGCAAGAGTTCATTTGATGATCATTGCGATCAACAATAGAGTCGACGAATTACATCACCACCGGAGAGAAACCTCGCCATTTCCTTTATCCATGGAAACCCTTAAGCTAGAACTAAAAGTATATAATAAAATCCCACAACGAAACCTACTTTACGAACCCTAAACAAGCGATTACCGCCTTCCGCTGTCAAAACTTAGAACCCCCCAATAAGCAATTAAACCCATAACTTCAAAGCTCTAAAGATCCAACCTTTATAACTCTTCTTCTTCATCAGATCATCGCGTACCTCTTCAACGCCTGCCTCCCCGCCACAGCGGCCCCCGCGGCCAGCCCGCCGAGCGCCCCGGCCACCGCAGCAGAACGTACACCCCTAGCCGCCCGACACACCGCCCCGGTCCCAAGCCCCGCAACAACACTAGTCCAAACATCGTCCCGATCCATAACAGCCACAATCCCGCTCTCCAGCCCTGCGTACACCAGCCCCACGATCCCGATCCGGTTACCCCAAGTACGCCCCGCCTGGCCGGACGAGTTCAGCACGCGATTAACCTTGAGCTTGGCGGTGTCGGTGGGCTCGAAGGATCGAAACGCACCAACAAGGCCGTAGGCGGCGCCGGAGGTGGCTCCGGCGAGGTAGGCGGTGCCGGTATAGAAGGTGAGATTCTCCCCCCAGGAGCGGCGCTGGCGCTGAGCCTCCTCGGAGAAGAGGTACTCCGGCGAGGTGGGGACCCGGTACATGCTCTGGATTGGGATGTTCAGGTCCTGGTACGGGTTGTAGAGCCGGGTCTGGGTCGGATCCGTTTCACCGTCTGATCTCGGAAACTGGGCCATTTTTTCTGAGGAATGTTTTTTAAAAAATTTTTCTCCCTTGTTTGGCCTTCTTATTTTGGGGGTTGGAAGATTTTAGGGTTAGGTATTTTGTTTCTCTCTCTGTTTTTCCTCTTCTTGGGGAAGAAGAAAGGTAGAGAGAGGACGAAAGGAGCTGCCTTTTAAGTTTTAACTAATCAGGAATATTAAAGGAGCTGCCTTTTTTTTTTATAGTATTTGTTTGTTTTAAAGAAATTTCTTTTTTTTTTGTCTGGTTGAGATTTAAGACTTGTCAATAGATTTTTTGGTGTCGTTCAATTTTCAAGTAAAATTTTTTTGTTTTTCTGTAAGGGATAGAAATTTAAATTATTAACTCCTTAACAAGGAAGTATAATTTGTTGTTATTATTGACTATTTAAGACTTGTAAATTGTTGTTGAATTTTGTTCTTTCATTTTTTTTTTTTTGAGTTTGTTTGGAGGAGGTGGAAACTGGAAAGAGAGCCCTTGAAGAAACCAACGAGGCAAGTGCCAGCTAATTGTGGGTGGAATTTTAAATTCATAAATAGAAAATTTTCGAATTTTCTTTAGTTTCGAAAGGTAGGGAATTGGAAGTATGGGAATTTTTAATTTGTAGGAATCGGAACCTACTAGATGTTTAGAATATTCGTTTTCTCTGGCTACCAAACGAGGTGCCGAACATATACTTGTATTATTACCAAGATGAACTTCAGAATTATATTATTGTTAAATATTTTTTATTATTCAATCTAATAATATCAACCAAAAAACATATAGTAGTGCTAATAATCTTCCCGTTTGTTCTAGAGTCTGATGACTTCCAAAAACTTTTCTAGAACCTGCTTTGAGTTCAAGACAACGGTAATAACCAAGATCCAAGACATTTGGAAGGCAATTAATTGCTTACAATTTACATTTACAAACGTAGAAAGCTCGAAGGAGACTTTAATGTAGTGTATATATATGTATATGTACATTGCTCAATTCCTTACATTACTCTATTCCTTTCGATCCACTAAATTTTGTTGGTCCTTGTCCAAAAACATGATTGCTAAACTAGAATCAGTTTGGTCATTCATTGGAGGCCACGTGATCACAAGCTGCAATTGCAAGAACTAGGACATGGCTAATGACCTGAAAGGCTTAGCTATTGCGGGACTAGGTTCCGCGAACTGCTGCAGCTCGCGATCAATGACCAAAAGCCTCGGTTGTTCGAGTTTTTGTACCTTCCAACTGTCTGGTTTCCTGCTGTGAGTGAGTTGCTAGTGTTTTTGTATTTGATTGATTTGGAGCTGGACAACTTGCTCAATGACTTGAAGCACCAGTGCCACTTTGTTCTTGCATTGATCTGCATTTAGTTTCGGATTTTCACGTCAGGAATGAACGAATTGATCGATACATGACCAATGCAGTTGATGTATCATGAAAGAGAAGTGACTAAGAGTAGCAACTAACCTCACTTGTTTTGGGTCGGATTTGCGAATTTCCGGTATCCAAGGGTAAAGGAACTTTCTCCTCAGGTTTTTCAGATTCATAAGCCAATGCAACATCTCGTAGCCTATTCAGTTCGGGCAAAACAACCAAAGCAAGATCAGGCCGGTCCTTTTTCCTCAGCTCGCAACATCTCAGTGCCAACTTTGCCAACGAAAGAGCCTCGTCTTCTGGCCAATCTTTCACTGTTGGATCAAGCATGTCCGTGAAAATTCCGTTGCTGATAGACTCGTTAACCAGCAGAGACAGACCCAGAGGATGCTTTGCTGTGATCATTTGTAGCAGCATTACCCCAAAAGAGTACAAGTCCGACTTAGTGTCTAGCTTCCCTGATTGCTGATACTCCGGATCGATGTAATTAAGCGTGCCAGCTGCTGCTGTCAGGTGGTATTGGGAGACATCATCAGCAACAGGGGATGGAATGAGCCTTGCCAACCCGACATCCCCAATCTTGCTAACGAAGTTCTTGTCCAAGAGAATGTTTGCAGGCTTCAGGTCCCTATGCACCAGGGGCTCTGGCTTTGTCTCATGAAGAAAAAGAAGGGCTGTTGCGATCTCGGAAGCTATGGTGAAACGGGTCTGCCACGGGATCGGAGGAGTGTTGTTCTTCCTGAGTAGACGATCTTCTAAGCTGCCATTGTCCATGTACTCGTACACGAGGCTACCATACTCGGGGCAGGCACCAACTAGCATAACCAGGTGTGGGTGTCTTATACTGCTTAAAATCTCAACCTCTTGCTTGAACTGTCTTTCCCCCTTCGATAAGTCTGGTCTCAGGACTTTGATTGCCACAGTGGTGTGATTTAGCTCTCCTTCATAAACAGGTCCATAGCCGCCTTCTCCGATCTGATTAGAGCTTGCAAAGTAATTTGTTGCAACTTCTATGTCATTGATGCTGTATCTCCTATAAAAAGATGCATTGCTTTTCAATGTGTTCAGCAACCTCTTGTTCTCGTCCGCCTCACGCCTGACCCTCATTTCCGCATCCATTCTCTTCCGAGCTTCCATCTCCGCTAGCCTGTGTGCCAATTCGGCTGCTTCGATCGCAGCCCTTGACCTCTGCCTCTCAGCCTGAGCCAAAGCCAATGCTGCCTCCTCTGCTAGTTTCGCTTCCCGCAACTTGCATTCCCCTAATGTCTGCAGGAGTCGCAACTCCTTAGCCATCTGCTTGGCTAAGGTTGCTTCTTTGAAAACTGAGTTATACATCTCCTCGGATTGCTTTAGTTCAAGCTTTAATCTTCTTAGTTCTTCCTCCAGAGCATTCTGTCACGATAAAGTTCTTCGCATTTCGGTAATCGAACTCTTACAAGTGGTTATAAGCTAAAGCAAAAGCAACTATCATTTTACTTACTGATTCTTCAGGGCAACTAAAGATCATTGAATCACTGGATAGACTTTTGGATGAACGATGACTACGTGACTGCCAAAGGTCACAGGTATCTGACATCGAATCAATATTGAGTATATCCCATGAATGATGACGATCTTTCTCCATTGATATGAATGATGAAAGTGTCTTGTTGCCATGTCCCAAACCACTTTTGGCTAAAGAGACCTGCAATGGATCACTCTGTCTATCACATGATGATCGGCCCGAACCATTGCTACTACTAGAGCTCTTTGGACTACTATTCTCCATTCTGCAGAACCACGAAAACTCGGAATCAGCAAACAAATAGAATCCACAAGGCCAATAATTAGTCCACGAATAGAATCAACTATTCCGTAGCTACTTGCCTCATTGGATCTTCGATCCTCATGCTGAATGCGTCTTCGTTGCCGAAAGAATTTCGTACGTGCACATGAGATATAGGTGCTGTTCTGCAAGCTTGGACTTTCCCTTTTGATATCATATAGAGGGCACATGATACAGGTAAGGACGTAAGCAATCTATTAGGAACATCTGCACAGAGAAGTTTCCTGCAGAAAAATAAATTTCTTCCTTTACAATTGAGATCAAGGTAAAAAAAAAAAGAGAGAGAGAGACCAAGATAATGAAGTCATTGATGTATGAACAGACCTTGTAAGAGCATTTCTTGTTGAAGCACCAACCACGAGATTCGATATCGGGTTGTTTTTGGCGAAACTGATTAGCGCATTTGTGACATCAGAATCATAGAGGACTACTTGCCTGGCTTCTATCTGAAACACAAACAGAAATGCAATTTCAAGATGACAGAACCAAATTGGCTCCATGTGGATGAAGGTAGAAGAGAATGCCATTATGTTTACCCCTTTTCGAGCACAGAATCCGAGGTATGGAAGGAAGAACAGCTGCAATTCTTGGTGACTCTCTGTTGATGCAGTGTGAAAATCATCTGAATGAAAAAAAAAACACCAACACCAACACAATCAAGCAAGAGACAAAACCAATGCCAACTGCTTCAATTGCCATAAAGTTTTGAGTCGGTTATCGAGATTCTAACATGGTCTCAAAACGGATGGATCCTACGACTTGTTCCATTCACTTTACATCATGTAAACCTTGAAGACACAAACATTGCAAGAACAAAGAAAGGAAAGGTGCACGTACATGAGTCGGGAAACAATAAAGGCTTGTCCTGGACATGGACAAGGACACAAAGAGGCTTAGCCTCTGCATTAAGCAAATTCTCCACCGCCCATTTCACTGCAAATTGGCTGTTCCTGTCACTTCCAATTGCAACAGCCGTAACAGCTGATACGGATCTCAACAGAGCCATGCATGCAACGTACGTGGAACAAATCACAAATTTAAACGTTCAATAATCACCGGATTATCGAGTAATTAATCACAATGCAATAATCAATAACATCATCTAGTGACAATGTTATTGGTGAGCTGATGGCTAAAGGGGATCAGGTTCATGGGGGTTATATTAATATTTTTTTTTGTTCTAAACGGGATTTGCATGTTTGTTACATTTTTTTAGGTGTGACAAGGAAAAGAAACGGATTAAAAATGGTTTCAATTCGCTCTAAAATGTTGTTGCAACAATAAGACTAAAGGCAGGAGGAAGAGTTTGGCAACTTTTAGGTTAGTACCTAGTTGTCCTTAGTTACTTCTCTTGTCCAGAAATAGCGAGTCTTGGGATAGTTTCCAGTATAAGGCTCTGTTTGTTTTGGCTAATAGGTTTGGTTTTGGGTGAACTAACCTAGATTAAAATAAGATGAAATTTTTGAAAAATTATAAAAAAATATTTAATAATATTGTGTTCACAAAAATTCGAACTTGAAAGCTAAAACAACGTCCTAAGTCAATTGAAGTACTTCACCATCAAATTAAAAAAAAAACTCTTTTTTAAGAGTTAACACATTGTAAAAAAGTTGATAAAAATGATTTAAATTCTCAATGTTGTAACAAACTTGTCTAGTAATGTACAAATATCACATATATAAAAGGATTAAAATATTTATTTTCTCCAAAAATTAATTCGACTGACAAGTGTTTCCAATTATGGGAAAACAAACAAATACTACATTTTTGCATGGTAGGAGTACATTTTTTGACAGGTCATTTTCCAGCTGTTTTAGAAGAAAAAATGGTAACAGTCGATTCCAAAGGAAGGTAGTTTTGGACGAAATATATTTGGAGTAGCTACTTACTAACCATATCATCAGTTAAGATCTTCTCAATTTAACCAACCATTGTTAGTTTGGTGTAATTAAGTTGAAATGGGTTTCAATTCCTCCGAATAAAGTGGCAATGATTAAATATTTACAATAAATATACTAGAAACCCTGCAAAATTTATATTAAATATTAAGGATCGATTGATCAGTCTTGGCCCTCTTGCTCCAGTCAAATATGCATGCGATGTATGACAATTACAGCACCAAAACATAAGATCAAAGAACACATGTCGGAACCAAATTTCACAAGTGGCATGTAACAAATAACCATTTGGCATATAATAACCAACAATTGGCACCAACTACTAATAAATACTTAAATCAACTAAAGTATTATTTTAATTTAATGAGATACTGGACATAATTTGTTTTAATATCGCAATGATAAATATTTGTGGAGAAAATTATTCATATTTTAAAAAATTTATTCGGTTGGAGTACGTGACAAAGAAATTTTTTCGAATCTACTAAATTAATAGATACGATAGATTAAATACAAATGGTTATAAAAAACAATTGGCCTGTTCAGGGGACCTTGCCAAGTGTAATTTTCCACTTGCTTGCCATTGGATTCCTATACTTCTACGTTCTTCTCTCTTTCTTTTGGTCGATCATTGACACGACCAGACCCCATCCCCAAGTGTACGGTTAGGATTACTTGATAAAAATATTCGTTAAACTTAAATCAACCGGTGAAAAACCGGTGAAGTTCATTACAAAACAGTTGTCATACTGTATAATTCGATTCAGCTTAATTATGATTAATCGTTTTGACGAATATTGAATAATTGATAAATAGTTCGTCTTTCTAAAAATACTATTATTTTTTTGCTAAAAAGACAACAAAGTCTCCGCCTTTTGATCTCCGTCATCTCGCAGGCCAAGTCACCGAGACAAAGGGGCACGTGTCCTTCCTCAAAGTTTGGCCCTAGAGAGAGAGAACGGACGTTTCCTTGTCCTCAAATAAGCAAAAATGTCCATCTTTAACAAAAATAATATTAGCTCAATCTCAAATATTATTCTAATTTAAGCAACAGAAAATACGCATTTTTTTATCACATGATATAGAAATTACTGTACTAGTTAATCCAAGTTAAAAAAAATCTTAAAAATTGACAAAATTTTCACAAACATTATTTAAGATTACTACATTACAAAATGACTCCCAACTTAATTTTTTTGTCTTTTAACCTAATAAGCATTTCTATGTATCTCTAGCCAACAGGGACACAGCATTCAATATGTTAGAAAAATTATGTACACGTGCTTCCTTCTGAGAAGCGCCAAGATGAAAAATGAAAAAGTGGCAAAGGAAAATTATAACTCATTAAAATAAAGTCGGAATTCTCTGTCTCTCTCTCTCTCTCTCTCTCTCTCTCTCTCTAAATGGGAAACCTCCTCCTCCTCGTCCTAAAAGGACACGAGGCCTAACTATTCTCAATCTTTTGAGGTCCCCAACTCTCATTATTTCCAACTGGTAAGAACCTTCTTAGCTTAGCTTAGCTCTATCTCTCTCTTTCTTTCTCTCTTCTTTGGGTCTATTGGTGTGTTGGTGGGGTGAAGAACAGCTTTATCAAGATTGTGTTTTTATGTGGGAATTAGATTGTTCTGACTGGAGGAGAGGGAACCCAGTTCATGTGGTGTAGGGAGCTGATGTGGGTAGGTCTTAGATCTTGGTGATCACAAGATTTGAGTGGAAAAGATTTCACCTTGAAGTTTGGTTTCTCTTCGAAGTTGTTGGTTTTTGTGTCTGGCTTTATAGCTGGAGAACCCATTTGGGATTTGGTTGGATTTTGGTTAGTGTTTTGGAAAAGGTGAAACTTTTGTGAACTGTGGGTTATTTGGAGAAGAGGATTCTGGTTCTGATAATTGAAAGGCTAGATCCAATTACAGTCAACGGATCTACAGTTACCCAGTTGCATGCTCTTTTAGTTTAGCTATTGGAGTTGGAGCTCGGATTCGGTCGGTGTTAGTAGGCTCTTATTCATGATGATTCGAGTTGATGATGAGGTTTCCTTCAATGTAAAAGGTAATTGGTTAGAGGAGATGAAGATGAGCAGATTCCGTTGGTTGTAGCAATTGGAATTGGGGGTGTTGAGAGTTAGCTGTTGGTTGTTGTTGTCTGAGGAAGCGAATTGATGGAAGAAATGTCTCCTGCTGTTGCAATGACACTTAGTGTTGGAAGTTCTATGTGCGAAAGCTCGGCGATTTCTAACCAGGTGGAAATCACGTGCCTGAAGCTTGTAACTGATGCTGCCAATCTGTTATCTGATCCGATTAAGCTAGTACCAGAGGAGTCCGTGGACATTACCCCTATATTGGCTTCACACAATGGACTTGGAGGATCTGACTTCTCCATGCAGCTGGAGGACGGTGGAAGCGGTTCAAGCAATGATGTTCCGATGGTTCCTGAAAGTGAAGAAGACGAGGTGCTGTTGGTGGTGGAAGACACAGATGCGACGATCGGCGAGGTGCTATTGGCATTGGAGGCTGTTTCTGAAATAAGTCTTCCCAAGCATGCAGAGATTGAGAGTCAAAAAATTGTTCCTCAAGCTGTTATTGTTGAGGAGTCTAATGAGGTGCAGGTTCCTACAGCTAAGCTGCTTATTGCAGCTGCCGACCCAAACTCTGAGATTTCTGATGTTTCGGAAGTTAAGGCATCTGCGGTAGTTCTCAAGTTACCCAGCGAAAAGAATGTTGGAAAAGGAGTTACTCGAAGCGTGTTTGAGCTTGATTGCATTCCCTTGTGGGGATCTGTATCTATGTGTGGACGAAGGCCTGAGATGGAAGATGCTATAGCTGCAGTTCCTCGGTTCACCAAGCTTCCCATCAAGATGCTGATTGGTGAGCGCGTTGTTGAAGGAGTGAGCGAGAGTTTGACCCACCTGACTACTCACTTTTTTGGGGTGTATGATGGCCATGGGGGTTCTCAGGTATAATCATTGTATTGATGTTTACTACGATGTCGGTTTAATTCTTGCATTTGCTATTATAGGTATGTGCACGAGGGTCTTAAATTTTATTGTGGTTAAGCATTGCGCCTATTAAATTTGGCTCACTCTTAACGGTTTTGCGTGCCAACAACTTTTATGTGTTCGGAAACTCCAGATCCATGTTCTTTTTTATAAAACCAAATACAGTATGAGCTTTATTTCACCTTAGACATGCAAGTTGACGCAGAAAAGCCCCATTTGTCCCATAAGCCCGTCCTTTGACCTGTACCCTCTTCTCAATTGAAACCTGAACTCGTAATCCGTGGATGTTTCCATGTATGGCAACAAAAGTTCTTGACAAATAACAAGGATTCGAAATGGAATTGGATGTGTGAATCCTTTTTAGTTCATAAAATGATAACTCATTGCAAGTGATGGAGATAAACGATTTCACAAAAATGATTTGCTTGGTGCTGCCTCTATATATTTATTTTCGTGCAAAAATTCTGCGATCATTTCAAGTTTTTGATAACCTTTGTAACTAAATACTTAATCCAATGGCGTGTGTCCCCCAATTGGAGGGCACTAATGCAGGTTGCAGATTATTGTCGTGACCGGATTCATCTGGCATTGGTAGAAGAGCTTGAAAAGTTTAAGAATGATATTGGGAGCACTGGAGAAAATATGCAGGTTTTGTGGGAGAAAGCTTTCACCAGTTGCTTTCAAAAAGTTGACGATGAGGTTGGAGGAAAGAGTACCAAATGCATTCCTGAAGGCCTTGGTGATGCTTCAAATGCAAATTCGGAGCCTATTGCACCTGAAACAGTAGGATCCACCGCTGTAGTTGCCTTGCTCTGTTCATCGCACATTATCGTTTCAAATTGTGGTGATTCGAGAGCTGTTCTCTACCGAGGCAAAGAAGCAATGGCATTATCAATTGATCATAAAGTATAGCACTTGCTTCATCTGACAATGAACAATTTTTCCCATTTTGGATGTCAGAATTAATGATCTCTTTTCTCTATTTGCAACGGTTGTTGATCCCAGCCGAATCGAGAAGATGAATATGCAAGGATTGAGGCATCTGGTGGCAAGGTGATACAATGGAATGGCCACCGAGTTTTTGGAGTTCTTGCCATGTCAAGGTCAATAGGTAGGTGTATGAGCTCAGAATGTGTTAGTATTAATCCTGAAACAATGGAATTAGTTTTTAATTTCCTTCAAAAGAGTAAAGGGATTTATTTGAGGATCTATTACACACATCTAGCCATTGTTAGAGAGTCCGATGGAGTAATAGGATCACATAGCTCATGTTATTCGATTTGATAAGGCTCTATTGTTGCTAATATATCATTGATGATGATTTGTGTTACTTGTAATCATTGCACGGGTACCTAAACTTGTCCTTCGCGTACTGAATATCTCGCCTATTGATTTCCGCTCCCATCTCTCGTCGCTTATGTCGTATTCTTTCCCTTGCAGGTGACAGATACTTCAAACCGTGGATTATTCCCGAACCAGAAGTCACGTTTGTGCCTCGGGTCAGAGAAGACGAATGCCTTATATTAGCAAGCGACGGGCTCTGGGACGTAATGAGCAACGAAGAAGCCTGCGAAGTCGCACGAAAGAGGATCCTCCTGTGGCACAAAAAGAACGGGGGAGCACCTCTCGGCGAGAAGGGCAATGGAGTGGATGCAGCAGCGCAAGCAGCGGCCGATCACCTCTCCATGCTCGCAATCCAGAAAGGGAGCAAGGACAACATATCGGTGATCGTGGTGGACCTGAAAGCTCAACGTAAGTTCAAGACGAAGCCAGCGACATAGTAGTAGCCAAGGTTCACCATCAGTATTATATCTCTCTATACGCTAGAAAAGGTGCAACTTCAATGAAATACGCATCAATCTCACTCGGGTCCATCCTTTTTTTTTTCTCTAATGGGCTGAACGAACGTGTGTGTTTGTGTTCGAATTCACAATTAATGTGTACAATAGCTAGCAAGTGTACCTGACAGATGATGGACTACTGGAACTATCCTTTTTTTTTTCTGTATGCATTTATAATATTTCCTACAGGTATGACGCCTTTTTTTTCTCGTCTATTTCAGTTTTGTTTGTACACTAAGTTTGATATGCTTATATGTATACAATTACATAATTTATACAAATTACGTAAAATTTAAAAATTGCAGATTACAAAAAAATAGAAGGACAATCTTTGTACGCCACGTAGGCAAAGACACCGAGTGACACGCAGACATTTCTTCCTTTTCTGACATACGAAAATGTGACATATGTGTCAGTTTCGCATTTCTTGCTCGTCTCTAATTGATGCGTACACTGCAAAAATCATGACAAGTATCCCAAGAGAAGAGAAAAAGTACTAAAACAGTAAATTAGACGAGAAAAACGGAAATGGGTCCAATCTGGTCCATATTAAATCTCTTGCTTGCTTGTCACCGGCGAGCAATAAAATAACACAAAAGTCGCTGCCTTGGTCCCCCTTCCCAGCCGCTCATAACCACCGGCAACCGACCACCGATCCCCGGCAATCCCATATCTACTCTCTCTCTCCCACTCAATTGCAGAACAAGGTAATCTCTCTCTCTCTCTCTCTCTCTCTCTCTCTCTCTCTCTCTCTCTCT
>SOPF01027504.1:44692-74191 GCA_012979155.1 Hypericum perforatum
TCTCTCTCTCTCTCTCTCTCTCTCTCTCTCTCTCTCTCTCTCTCTCTCTCTTGCACGGACAAGGTCTGCTTACTTGAGAGCTAAATAGTTACAAGTGAACTCCTTTGCTAGCTACTGTCTTGTCTGGGTGATAAAGTTTGCATCTTTTATTTCCAAGTGTTTTGTACTGTTGGAGTTGAATGGACCCAGTTCAGATATTTACTGTGTTTTTGCTTGTTTGGCTGGTGAATTCCCGAATTTTTTTCGCCTGCTGGTGGGATTTTGGTGACTACCCTGAAATGGATTCATCTGTTCCTATGGGGAAATTGTTTTGTGCGTTTGTTTTACTTGCATTTTGTGTAAAGGAGGATCTTTTGTGAGGGTGATTTCTCTATGCGTTAGGAGTTAGAAATTCCGGAATTAAAGAGTAATGGAAACCTTCAAGTGAGGGGCTTTTTTGGCTTACAAACTGCTGTCTGCTGATCAGCTAGTGCTCTTGCTAAAGTTAAGGCTAATTATGGATTTGCTGTTGATCTTTTCTATTGGGGTTGCCGTTTAAATTCTCTAAAAATACTAAGTTGCTACTTGTTGTTTCTGAGAATCACTTTGATGCAGCTTTTTAGCTTTTTTTTTTGGTTCTTGTTAACCTTCCTAGTTTTTCAAATTACAATAGGACCAACTATTTATTTTAACCAATGCATATGAGTGCATTCAAATGAAGCTGTAGCTTTATTGCTGCTAGCTGACGTTCTTTACTGCATATGATAGTGATTGGAAACTTTCTTCTGTGACTTCTGAGCGTCAATAGGTTTTGTGATGCAGGTGTGCTTTTAACTGGATTGTTACCTTCAGATTTAGGACTCTTTTTTTTCTCCCTGGATGCATGGATCAAGGTAATATATATACTTGTTTGAATTGTCTTCTCTTCTTCCCCATTTTGCATTGGAACTCTTTTACTTGCTGTGCTGTGCTCTGGTCTGTGCCTTAAGTGAATGCTAGGAGTCCAGCTTAAAAATCCGTGATGGGAATTTCACTTCTATGCTAGGCCATCCCTGGGAAACTTGGAATGCTTTAGGATAAGCAACCAATTGTAACAGCCTTTTTGTGGCATTTTCTTTCTGAACCAGGATAGGGGTTTGCCCATCTTCGGCCTAGTTTTAGGTCATTATAACCATGATGTGTCCTTGGAGAGTCTAAGTGTTGTGTGTTAGGATTAGGTTAGACTTCTTCAGTTAGTTTGAATTCAGTGGGTTTGCTAGCAGATAAATACTGCTATTAGTTATTTGTTAATTTCTGTCAATTAGAGGCTTAGCTCTACTAGGTTAGGGTTGTTTAGAATTTATGGCTATATAATCTCTTTGCATCTTAAAGGTTTTAATCAATCAAGAAATCAGAATAAGAAGCCTCTTTTATATCTCCCCTTCTACTATATTTAGCAGCATTCTAGGCTGCCATCACAATGCCTGGACGTAGACGTTGAGGCCGTAAGTCTCCGTTGCCAGCTTCGCATAGCTACAGCTTGCGTAGAGCTTCGGTTCACAACGCTAAGCTGCTGATAATGGAGAAATGAACATCTCCATATCGTGGCATATTCCATCCTCACACATATAATCAGAGTTTAATGAATGCGATCTTTTCTTAACATCTAATAGTATCAGCTTACTGGACGTGTGTGTGCCCCTTTACCTTATCATGGATTTCACCAGGTAGAGTCTCACGATGGTACAACTGAAAGTGATATGTTTCCCCATTCCCTAATAAAATTTATGTTGCAATTGCTTCTACATGTCTAGTACATTTTTTTCAAGAGTCGATAGTCCTGTTTTTTCTTGAGGGTAAAACTTGATTGCTTTGTGCGAGATTGTTCATACTTATTTAACCAGGACATCCTTTTTTGTCAGACGCCATATTACATCCTTTTTTGTCAGACGCCATATTATATTTTTCCAGTATTTCTTCTGAAGTTTCTCTGCATTTGATGATTTCAGGACATTCAAATGGTGCAGTGGACCAGGGAAAAGGCGATTATGTTCCCATTATCGATTCTGTTCACCCCCAACTGAGCATATTTGACAAACCACTTCCTTGCTGTGGCTGCGGAATAGGCTGGTTCTTGTAAGTACTTCTCTAGTTTTTTCTTATTGTGTGTTTTAATATCTCTCAATGTAAGATATGTTTCTTATTCTACAATCTACAGTTTTCTGCTTGGATTCTTATGCCCGTTGTTGTGGTATGTTGCAACAATTCTGTATTACGGGGGCTACTATCATAGGGATCCAAGGGAGCGATCAGGCCTTGCTGCATGCACTGTTGCGGTCAGTTTCTTTTATCACTGTTTTCCACTTTTTCTTGTTCGGTTAGAAACCCGATTATGACTTTAGTCTCTATTAGCTTCATGGGGCGTCTTGTAAAAGTATGTTCAAGTATGTTCCATTTTTCTTCCAGATAAATATGTTCCTCTGCTCCTTGGCAATAAACTCCAGTATTTTTATGTTATGTGCAGGCTTGCGCATGCACACTAGCCGTTGTGATTGCTCTGCTTGTGTTTCTGCTATAATCCAGAGCGCCTCATCGTGCAGCTTGTAACCTACCGCTCATCTCTTCATCATCGAGCAAGTAGCGAGCAACGGCAAGAAGTAGTTATATTTACAAACGGGTGATTGTAAATATGACTACTACTACTGTTGTGTATGTACATAGTAGGACCTTTCTTTGACGATCTCCTGATACCCTTTTCAGAGTCCGAGCTCCCAAAGCTAGAGAGTACTGAAATGAACCTTGCCGTTACAGCTAGTGGAAAATGAAATCTGTAGAAGACCCCTTAGTGATGAGATATGAAATATTTGGCGTTACAGCTAGTGAAAATATGAAATATGTGGCGTCACTGGCCCAATGAATCAGTTCTGATGAGAGTAAATGATTGTCCCAAGTTGGCTTTTGTTTTTGTTTAACGTCCGGTATTTAAAGTTGAGCATTGTCGAGTTCTATTTAAGGAAAGATTCTTATAATGGTGTCTTACCACTCGAGTCCAATGAGTTAGATTGTTGGATGGTAATAATTTGGTCCACCCCTTGTTCATTTATTTCTCCATTATTGAACATCAATAAATATGAGTTTGAAGCAGATGCTTTAATAAAAACCCTATGCTGGTCCATTTAGGTTGTAGGGTTACTTACAATTTTGACTATCCGACATCTTTGTTCTGGTATCCATTGTCAACTGGTAACCAAAAGCTACAAGATGTAGGTGCATTCTTAAAGAGCATCATATGACTCTTTATGTAATGAGGGTAAATAACTCGTTTATATTCTATTATCTCAGTTTATTACGTGTTTTGAGTTTTTTTAAATTATACTTTATCACTATTTTACTCGAGTAATGGTTACTACGTCCTCACGGTTACATTTCATGAACCATGGACCGTGATTACAGTTAGAAACCCGTAGCCACCGGTTCAGGAACCGAACCGACCAGTGGTCAGGGACTCAGGTATGAGGCTATACCACGTGGCACGATACACATTTTTTTCTCTCTCTGCTGATAGCTGCTATTGCCAGTCTGTCTCCAAGGTGGCCAATTTTTCACTTGCAACCAGTTAACATTAACCAAATTTGCTCCAAGTTTAACGGTATCTAAGCCAATTCCTGGTTCTCCCCTGGTTTCTCGTGGACTTTTTTTATTTATGAAATTGGGGTTATGATATTTTATATCGATTAATCCAGATTAAAATGATGGTAAATTTATGTTATCTCAACAAATATTTAATGTTGATGTATTTTCAATAATATAAAATCGAAAAGTCGGTTTTACAAAGTTATTACAACTTTGAATGTCGGTCCATGTTTTGGGTTACTTAAAATGGGAAGATCATACCATGCAAAGCAGGTTAAGTGCTTTCTTGGTTTTTGACGGCGTGCAAGAAAAGAAAGCAACAGTTGTCTTTGTCGTTTTTTTTTTCGCTCGCTGCAATTGCATGACAAATTGGACTTAGAACCTTCTCTAATTAACAAATCATGATTCAAGAAAACGCGTCATATAAAAGATAAAAAATGGTTTAAGAAACGCGGATTACGACTTTGATACATTGACCTTTATCTTCTTTTTCTAATTTTTTTTCCGAGAAGGTACCTTGTAATTTCCATGTTACAATATCATTATTTCCGTGTTAATTGATTATTGTTGTCATGCAAAACCTTAGTATTGAATTCCTACTGGGAAAAAAATTGCTTAGTCATTAAACTAATTTGCAAAGCCTAAACATATTCTAAAATGGCTAAAACAAAAAACCATTCTCAAGAAACAATAAAAAAATCAACCAATAATAATATAAGATAATTGTGCCCAAGTTATGTAACCACAAAGCATTCATATCAACAGGTGAAAAATGTTATAATATAATTGGGAAATCTCAAAACATTTTAACATTCTTAAAGTTTAGTTAGTTGAAACAATTAATATTTTGATACCATATTTTTTTCCCGGTGAATGATAATCACATAAAACTTCAAATAATCAAACTTGGTTATCAAGTCTCGCAATAATTGGTCATCAACTAATCCGCAACCCCTTTGACTACGAAATGTCACACACATGGAAAACGTGCCAATGTGGCAATGTCATATCCCAGAAAACTAATACGCCGCCGTTTTACCCCGTAGCTGCATTGCTGGCATTCCTACAAGCCCAGGTTTACGAAATTTTAGTGCACTTAATCTGACCCTTTCCGATTTATGAAATGTGTAAGATATTGCACAAAACATTACATGAACTTTAGTGCTTTCCCATCCACATCTAATATACATTTAGATCGAAATTCAATATTAAAATAAAAAATTGGTCCCACGATATATATCAACATTATAAAATCAACAGTATAAAATCTGGAATTCCATATTCGACTATAAATATTAAAAATTCACTCGTCAATTTTTATTTAGAAAAGCACACAGCATTTCGCAACCAACCAATCAACCAGCAAGCACAAAAGGTTCCCCTCACAAGAAAAACCACTAAAGGCGTAACCAAAGCAAAACACAAGTTCCTACTTTCTCCCAAAAGCTCTTTACCAGCCATACAAAAAAGCAAGCCACTTTATTACATTATCAATCAACAATGGAAGAAGATGAAGAGATGACACCATTTTGGCTCCAACAACCTAACCGTGGTGGCCGCGGCCGGGGCGTCACCGGCAACCAAATCTCCTCCACCTTACTGAACTCGGGCTTATTCCTCATTGTATCCGTTATCGCCATTGCATCAGTCCTGTTCTTCATCATAATCCCTTCAATTAAGGACATCACTTCCCAGATACTCAAACCACACAGTGTCAAGAAAAGCTGGGACTCCCTGAACCTCGTACTGGTCCTCTTCGCCATTGTCTGTGGATTCCTAAGCAGAAACACCATCCAAAACGACAGCAGCAGCAACAACAGCTACAGAAACAACACTATCCAGCAGCAAGAGGACAGGAGGAAGTCGAATCCATCGACACCTCGCAGGTGGAACTACGAGTACGAACAGGATCATTCAGCTTATTACACTAGTAGTGCCAGTTCTTTGAGCAGGCTTCGGAGCTTTAGGTCATACCCGGATCTCAGACAGGAGTCTGTCTGGGCGGGATCCGCCGATGAACGATGGAGGTTCTACGATGATACCAATGTCAGGAACAACAATCAGGTTCCGAACCCAGATCAGATTTACCGGGAATTCCATCGGGATCGTCCACGTCAGCAGCTAGATCAAGATCAGGACACAGACAAAGAAGCTAAACCAGAAGTTGTAATGACAGAGACCAAAGAAATAGCTCTAGATACCTTCGTGACCAACCCGAAGGAAGTCAATGATGATTACTTTTCGCCTCCAAAGCCGAATCCTTTACCTTCTCCGCCTCCGGCAACTACCGAGCCGGAGAAGTCCGGGAAGAGAAAGGTGAAGAGGACTCATCGTTATCCAACGAAGGAGGTCCAAGTTCCGATCTTTACACCGGCAACGGAGCCAGAGAAGGCCAGGAAGAGGAATGTGAAGAGGGCTTACCATGATCTGGGAAATGAGGAGGTCCAAGTTCCGATCTTTATGCCACCGTCGCAACCTCCGGCGCCGGCGAGCTCCTCCGGGAAGAAGCGGGGGAAGGATATTTTGAACACTATAAGGGGCAAGAAGAAGAAGCAGAGGCAAAAGAGCGTCGACAATCTCGACGCTTTCTTCGACCCGCTCCAGCTTTCGTCGTCCTCCTCGTCGGTTTTATTCCGGCCAACGCCGTCTCCTCCGCCACCTCCTCCTCCGCCGCCGCCGTTCTTCCAGAACCTCTTTTCCTCCAAGAAGAGCAAGGCAAAGAAAACGACCTACAAGTTCCCTCCTCCTTCCCCTCCGCCGCCGCCACCTGTGACGACCTCGTCGCCGTTGAGACCGATCCCTCCGCCGCCACCTCCGCCGCCGTTCAAAATACCGGCTTGGAAGTTCGTCGTCGAAGGGGACTACGTACGGGTGGGGAGTTTCGGTAGTTCCCGGAGTGGGTCGCCGGATTTGGACAGCCCGGAAGATGTCGTTTCGGATAGGGAATCGCCGATGGCCGGCACCGGAACGCCGGCGACGGGAACAGCGTTGTTCTGCCCGAGCCCGGATGTTGATACAAAGGCGGATAATTTCATTGCCCGGTTTAGAGCTGGGCTTAAGCTTGAGAAGATTAACTCTGTTAAGGGAAGATCCAATCTTGGTCCAAGCCCAACTCATATTGGATATCAAGGCCCAACTTAGAACAAGATGAACCGAAAAAATAATTCGAATCTTCTACCCGATTGACATCTATATTAGTCAGTACGAGATTGTAGTGTTTTTTTAAAACAAAAAAAGAGAGGATGTGATTGAGATTGCTATGTATGGGAGAGTAAGTACAGGAAACACAGTCTCTTGAATTTTTTATTTTTTATTTTGCTATAATGTGATTGTGAGACAACGAACTTTTGAAATATTTGTTGTCATTTTTTTTGCTACAAGTGCTTAGCTCACTGGAAATAGGTGAATAACGAAGTCACAAGTAATTGAGAAACCAAAATGGAGCAGTGGAAAACTTATGAAACAGATACCTAAAGAAATAAAACATACTTGATAGCGCAAATAAACTCAATAAAGAAGTGCAATATATAAGATAAGAGAAGTTATGCAGCTTTATAATCTAGTAGCCAATTTTATGACCTCCGGATCTTTTAGCCGAATCTTGGTAGTTTCCCAATTTAAGATTCTCAGTGTCTTCATCATGACTGGTGGGCATACCGGATTCCTCGTCCAAGGTATTCTGTAAAGAGAAGAAACAAAATTAGGAAGAAAGTGCAGAATATACAATACTACACTTTAGATAAATGATGATAGAATCAACTTCTCTTGAGTTTTCATAGTCAGTGCACAATGAATTAACAAATACCATTATGTCTAAATAGTTGTATTAGGGAGTCTTTCATAGAAATCCTTGCTATTGTTTGCATTCATGTGCTCGCTTCTACAATATGTTGAAAGTTATGTTGAAATTATTTTATGATTTAATAGTTTGTGATAATGATGATGTTTGAACTAAAAAAGTATTTGAGCATGACTTTGAATTGATTGTTTGGCAACTTATTGAGTAGAAAAATAGTTTCGATGTCTTGTTCTTCCTTTTGTTTTTGTACTGAAATAAGCTTTTAGATAGATCTATTATCATGTCCTCACATTCGGTGATGAGGTAAGACAAATAAGAATTTCTCTAATCTTGACCTTGCACAAGATTCCAGCACCTCTGAGACACATCTTTCATCTTCAAAAGCAAAACAATTACATAAACACAACATAACACACCACCACAAAAAATAAACACAACAAAATACACTAAAACATAAATTACTAATACGAAATAAAAAATTACCTTCTTGCTCTATCAAAATTTTAAGCTCATTGGTATGGTTCATGTCTTGAATCCTCCTATCCATTCTACAACAAAACAGAACTAGCTGATAGACCACACGTAACCATGTTCTAAACCATCGAGAAGCCGAACATAATTTTTCTCAAAATTGATGAAAAGAAGTAGGCAGACCTTGACAAATCCACAACATGTAGCCATGTTATGAACTATCGTCATTCATGAAGATGGTCGTTTGGAGGTAATTTTATATATATTTTTATACAATGTGTACATTGTCTGTCATAACCAAATATCTATTTTTTCATTAACTTTGTGAATTTTTTGTTTCTAGATTCGTAATAATGGAGTTTTTTTTCAAGCATGCTCTCTATGTAATCTAGAGGAGAATATAATCAGGGAGAAGAATGTTACATCTATGTTAGTTGGACTGACAATTCTAATATTGCCTTAGATTTTCTAAGTATTTTTATTTTAGATTTCTTGGTTGCTGCTCCTCTGAATTTTTATTTTCCTTCTTGCTCTATCAAAAATATTTGCAAACCTTGAAAAGAATATTTGCAAAAGTAATTCTCTATTGAAAGTCTCCTCATTTGACATTAACATAAGATTCATTGTGGTTGTTCGATTTCGAGAGCAAAAGGACAGATGGGGAAGGGTGGTGGTAAGCATTCTCGTCATCATTATGTGGAGAGAGTAAGAAAAGGGGAAGTAGTTTGGTCAAATTTTATAGATGAAACGAGATGAGGGTTTGTATTTTCAATGTAATTACTTATGTTGCCACGAGATTTGATTTTGATGGTTTCCAGAATATTACCTATATAAGGTTTGGTTGGTTAATTTGTTTTTTATATTGTAGCTAGAAGAAAGGATGTTCATGATTTAAGGATGGAAATGATGTTCTGCAAATTTTTTTCAAGGGAGTTTTGCAGTTTTTTAATAATTCAAGAATATAAATATAACGTATCAATTTTGGTGACTTAACAAGGATAGCGATGTGTTGTCCATTAACACAAAAATAATAATGTGAAGGTTGTTCTATTACGTAAATAACCCAAACTTAAGTAAAAAGACTTAATTATACTCCCCATACATGTACAAGGGCTTATGTGATTTGTCGTTATGTATCTAGCAAGTAAACACCGATAACACCGACAACATGGGTATTTCTAATGCATGAATCACGGATGATAACCATGTCGCAGTAGAAAACACCAAATTCACGATCTCAGAAACAACCGAATAAAACCAGACGAGACGATGAACAATAAGAAATAAAGCTCAAATTATCACCAAAGTTATCACCAAAATAAGAAATAAAGTTCATCATACTCCTACCAGAAATAGCTAAAAGCCCCACTAATGATAGCAATTCCAACAGCTATTTTTCCCACATACCACAACACTTCTTGAGCATGTGTAGCATCGTCTTTCTTCAGCCAGCTAATACCCCTATATAACTACCAATCAAACCACAAATAGAACCCAAAATACTTTTGACTGCCATTTTCTTCTTCCTTCTCTCTTTGTACTGAAGTAAGCTCCTGGACATATCAATTACCATGTCCTCGCATTCAGTGCCGAGGTGAGGCAGATAACAACTTGACCTATCTTGAAACTCCACAAGATTCCAGCACCTCTGAGCCAGATCTTTCATCTGCAAAAGCAAAACAATCACATAAAACACAACATAACACACCACCACAATAGAAAATAAACACAACAAAACATTCTAAAACATACCTTATTGCTCTCTGCAATGAAGTTTTCCTTCTTGCTCTATCAAAAATAAAAATTCAGAGGAGCAGCAACCAACAAATCTAAAATAAAAATACTTACAAAATCTGAGGCAATAGTAGAATTGTTAGTCCAACTAACATGGATGTAACATTCTTCCCCTGATTATATTCTCCTCTAGATTACATAGAGAGCATGCTTGAAAAAAACTCCATTATTACGAATCTAGAAACCAAAAATTCACAAAGTTAATGAAAAATAGATATTTGGTAACGACAGAAAATGTACACATTGTATAAAAATATATAATAAATTACCTCCAAACGACCATCTTCATGAATGACGAAAGTTCAGAACATGGTTACGTGTTGTGGATTTGTCAAGGTCTACCTACTTCTTTTCATCAATTTTGGAAAAGATTATGTTTAGTTTCTTGACGTTTTAGAACATGGATATGTGTGGTCTATTAGCTAGTTGTGTTTTGTTGTAGAATGGATAGGATTCAAGACCTAAACCATATCAATGAGCTTAAAAATTTGATTGACGAGAGCAAGAAGGTAATTTAAATTTTGTATTAGTAATTTATGTTTTAGTGTATTTTGTTGTGTTTATTTTATATTGTGGTGTGTTATGTTGTGTTTATGTAATTACTTTTTTTTTAAGATGAAGTATGCACCTCAGAGGTGTTGGAATCTTGTACAAGGTCAAGATAGGAGAAGTTCTTATCTGCCTTACCTCATCATCGAATGTGAGTACATGGTAATATATATATCTAAGAGCTTACTTCAGTACAAAAACAAAAGGAAGAACAAGCCAGACAATCAAAACTATTTTGGGCTTAATATCTAGTATGGTTGGCAGTTGTCTAGAGGTCATCATCGATATGGTTGAACAAAGATGCTATGAAAGCTCAAGAAGCATTGTGGTACATGGGAAACACGGCTATTGTAGTTGCTGCTATTGGTAGGGCATGTAGTTATTTCTGGTAGGAGTAGGATGTAAAAGAGTGCGAATGCAAACACCTAATGAAAAATTTGGCTCTACAAAAGTTACAGTTGAAGCAGGATTTAAAACAGCTTGACATGAGACAGGTTTTCATCCAAGGTATAATAACAATGTTGGGAGTTATTGGCTGTTATGTTGGAGTGACAATCACCATTTTCGAGATAGCTGTTGGTTGGCTCGCAATTGTAGCAGTCATTTTACTTATAATGTACTTTGTTATGATATGTACGGGTAGAGTATGTGTTTGATGATTGCTTTGGGAAGTGTAGAAACTTGTTGAACATGTGTACGCTGCATGATGTGAATAAGAATTCTTTCCTTTTACATAACAGAAAAACCCCCCACATTATTTGTTTTTTTTTGTTGATGGACAACACATCACTATCCTACCTACTGTCTAAGTCACCAAAATTGATACGTTATATTTATATTCTTGAATCATTAAAAATTTGCAAAACCCCCTTTAAAAAAATTTCACAACATCATTCCCATCCTTAAATCATGAACATTCTTTATTCTAGCTACAATATTAAAAAAAATAACCAACCAAACCTTTTATACGTAATCTTCCGGAAACCATCAAAATCAAATCTCGTGGTAACATAAATAATTAAATTGAAAATGCAAACTCGCATTCCGTATCATCTATAAAGTTTGACCAAACTACTTCCCCTTTTCTTACTCTATAAAATACAAATTGCTGAATCTCTAGTTATCGTTGAACCTCCAACAACCATTGGCCACAGAGAGCTCCAAAATTTTTGGGGACAGCGACCGCTGGAAACCTAGTCAGCGGCTATTGGGCATCATAGTTTGCTTCTTTAGCCGTAATTAGGAATAGGTTTACTTAGTCACTGTTATATATATATATATATATATATTATGACATGAGAAATTATTGTGTGTTAAAAATATATTGTAACTCTTTTTCATCATAATGAAATTCTTAGACGCCGTGCATCCATGGTTTTTTTTGGTAACGATTTTTCTATGTAAACTTCGTGTCTTTTTTTATTTACAAGTTTATTCCTTTCGATCCGGTTAATATTATATCAAAAAGTGTAGCCAAATGTACCAACGAAAAGAGCATCACAAAATGGGTGACGCATTTTTTATTTTGGTAAATGGAGATATATTTATAAAAATTAATATGCACATGCCAAATTTCTCTTATTCTTAAGAGATTCTATATACAAAATTAAATTTTGTTAGCTAAAATTCATGTCGTAATTAGTCATAAGTTCAGAAGGTGATGAAATAGCTAAAAAAAAAAATTTAGGTTGCACGACACCTTCCTTGAAAAATAACACAATCCTTTATTAACCAAAATTCCCAAAAAATTACACCACACCTTCTTCGAAATTTACAGCTGAGTTAACCTAAGAATCCGGATATTAAAACGTTAGGAAACAAATTTGAGATGAATTTCGTCAAAAATCTACGACTTAATATTGAGCTCTCAATGAGACGTCCGTGAACAACCACCGTGCATTAGAAAATTATTCAACTTGCTTGTCCGGAATAGAAAAACTAATAATAACATCGAACGAAGAGCTCCCAACTTCCACCTTACTTCAATTTTTCGTCTTCCATGGTTGGTATGATTTTATTATTATATAAATTATAACAAATTCTACGAAAAGATTTGTATATATGTTTTTTTAATAGATATCATAAAAAATAGACTTTGAAGTTTTAAAATAATGTATTTTATATTACTTAAACTGACTCGGTCGGATCTTAATTTCGTTGGTTCTATTTCATGATACTCATGTATTACCCTTTTGTTTAAATTGCTCACGCCTCACAGGGACCCACTTGTATTTGGGTATCATTTCCAATCTCCAAAGAATTGGATGAACGGTAATAAGTTTTTTTTAATAAACTTTTTATTAATATGTTTTTTTTACTTGTTGATTTGGACCTCTGGTAATTGTCTCTTCTTTGGCCCCCGATAAATCAGATCCTAATGGTCAGTCCTCCTTTCATCTTAACTCAAATGCTTCAGTTTCTTTCGTACAATAATATTTTTCTGACATGAAATAACTAATTTTCAAGTGGTATACAAACATAAGGTGTTCTATTGTTGTGAAGCTGTTTTCCGGTACTTTTATAAATCAATTTTACATATAACAAAAGGGACCTAAGAATGAAGAAATTCATCTGTTTCTCATAATTGACTTCTATGTAAACAAGCAACGTTCGGATAATGATGAAACATTAATATATTTTCCACATTTTGTGAAGTTGAAATTTGTTATTCTACCTTTTTCATTCACAATATTTTAATATCAAGAATTCTAATTTATATATTGATGCAATCTACATCTAGATCCATTTGAAACTTAGCTATTCCAATAACTATTTGAGTCTATGTTGGTCTACATGACAGGTCCAATGATCTACAAGGGAATTTACCACCTGTTATGCCCATGGAACCCCAAAAGCGTAGTGTGGGGAAACATAGTGATCCACTATTAAGGATTAGTTTTGAAAATATTTGAGATTAATCAGCCTAATCCAAATGTAATTAAGTGATCCACTATTAATTATAGATCTTTGCTTAATGGTGACAGTGACGAGGTGAAGATGAATTGGGTGGAGTTAAAAAAATTGCATTAACATATTTTGTATCTTAATATTAAAATTTAGAATATATAAATATTGACATTTCGAATATGTCAATATTGACATGGTAACATGTGTTTTTTTAATATATGAAATTCATCACTTAATTCAAGTTTCAGCGTGGTGGACAACCTTAGTAAGTAACAAGGTGTTCCCCACTTTCAAACCGCATTGAATGTAGTTAATTTATTTGTTTTAATTTTTTTTTTTCAAAATTTTTTTTATCTTATTAGTTATTCACTCGAGAGATAATGAGGTGATACAAGTACAAGGTTTCGGTCCGAATAAGCAAGATGTTCCGTAAGTAAAGACATGGAGTTTTGTTTTTGTTCTAAAATATGGAATTATAATACAATATCAAACCTTCCATTTATACATAGTTCGGCTTCTGCACCAAATATTTTGCAGTTAATTATCTTCAATAAGGGAATTCTGATGCTTCTGCTATCTATTATAACTTGTCACCTTTAGACAGCTATTTGATTGATTATCTCTGGAAGTGAGTCCTCCTCCATCCTGATGCGCTCTGCCCACCTCGCCTTGACCCTTACGTTCTCTATGCTTTGCTTCACATTCCTAGCATACGAAGGATTATTCCGAGTGGCGAAAAATTCTGCAACTTCATCGGCTATTTTGTTGCTGCTAATCTGCCGACACAGAGTATCCGAATTAATGATCTTAGACGTTTAGGCTCGAGGGAATTGACGCGGATGGGAAGAATCGCGTACCGGAGATATGATGTCCCTGATGAAGTTGTGGATAAGAAGATCAGGACCATAATGGTTCAAGATTCTGTCCCAGTTCTCCTGTGGCCACAATAAAAATGTCATGTCGCCGAAGCAACCAGGCAGTCGTCGAAACGTGAAACACACGTACCTTCAACCAGTTCCAAGCAGCTTTGTGGCCCTCTAAGCTTATAACAAAAAGTCCGTAAACAACATCCTGATCTCGAACCTGAAAAGCCGTTTCCGAATCCGAATAACCATAACACAGCGAAGCAAACTTAGGCAAATGCACTGCCAAGAGAAAGAAAACAAGAAATGTGGTACCTCATCAGATACCAGAAAGTCAAGAACCTCCCTCACAATTTCTGGATCCGGGCTAGACGCCAGGCAACCTGAACAACGTGGAATAGCTCGGGTTATTACCTGCAGAACTCTTTGCCATTTGAATAAGAACTTAGTTGGCCTAAAAGCTGTTCAAGTCTCACGCAAAATCCATTCTTTTTCTTGCAGGACATCAGTCTCCTTGTATAACTTCAACAAGGATTCAAAACCGATCCTGTTCCTAGAGCTAGCCTTCCTCATTACAGATGTATATGTTGCCTGCAGTGCAGAGACAGGTAGGTATTTGTATATTCTGGAATGTAAAAGTGAAAGGCTCCGGAATGGAAACATACAAAATGACTGACTGATGATATATACCTTCTTCAGGTCAGCTGGAACAATTGAACTGTCCTTATCATCTAAGAACGCATGGAAGCGTCGGGATGCCTCGTTATGAGTGGGCTCATGGTCTAAACCAGCCAATGCTGTGTAGACTTCTCCTCTTGACAATGCATCTAAATGACTTTCCCCAGGAACTGCTTCCCAGCCTAATTTCCTGCATCACATTACAAGATAAATCGAAGGAAATAGCTCTAAACCATTGATTCCGCTGTTGTCGTACTTACTCGGCAGATGGCAGCAGGAGATTGATGAAGAATGATCTCAGCTTATCCACTAAAGATGGTACATCACGATCAGCATCGATGCAGACCTCTAGAACTCTATCACAAACCTGTTTATAAATTCAATAGAGAGACCATGAGATGATACAACTACAAGGTTTCAGTCAAAATTTGCAAGATCTTTAGTAAGTAAAGATGTGGCCGTCTCTCACATCTATTAGTTTAGATAGGACTACATAATCTAGCTCCTTCCTGTACACATTCATCAAAGCAAGCAAAGATGATAACGGGACTTCGCAAGCCGAACAGAGAGCTAGTGCGTCATCCAAAATTCCTGAATAGACATGAGAAGAGAAACAAAGTACAACATTGGCATCAGCAAATCATAACCTTCTCAAGAAACATCACATCCTCTACGGTTAGCATGTTCAAAGTACCAAATTGATCGGTCGCTGACAGGCAACCATTGTCCACAGCCTTCCTCAGTCCAGCAGCCAGCTTATCGTCGTACTTCACTCTATAGAAGCCGCTCTGCTCTACGTTAACCTTGACCCACAGACTCTCGTCAGAAAGTGAGAACATATCAGATAATTCTACTCTCTGGGATTCTGATTCCAACAGGAAGTTCATCTTTTTGCCGTGTGGACCAATGAGGAGACTTATCGGAACAATCCACTTCCCGTCGCCTTTTAGACCAGATGTCAGAAACTGTGACTGCAAGAGAAATCAGATTAATTTTCATGAACTATCATGTGATATAATGAAGAATGTGTGCAGGTTTGCAGGTTTGCAGCTATGTGCTTGAAGTTACCTGTTCAAACACCAGGAAATTATCTTCAGCTTTTACAGAGATAAGTGGATATCCCTTTTGCTTTGTCCAACTGTCCATAACTGAGTTCACCTGAATTCCCGACACTTCGGATAGAACACTCCAGAGTTCTTCTGTTTTTGCATTTTTCCATGCATATCTTTTCATGTACAAGCTCAAGGATTTCTGATAAAAAAGGTGTTGCAAGTTCCAATCTTTGTTAAGTTGCAGAACTGTAGCATTCGGATAAATTCCGTTTTCATAAACACGATACTGATAATAAACAGGAGCTAGAGTTCTTACCTGGATTGTTTCATCCCCTAGATAGACTTGCAGCATTCTCATGACAGCTGATCCCTTCTTGTAGCCGACCACATCGAAAAGTTCTGCCACTGACCGAGCGTGATGTATTTCCACCTAAAAGAAAGGTTTGGTTTCTCAAGCTCCTCATGATGGATCGACGGACTAACTTGATCAACGAAGCATATAGAATGTATACCTCAATAGGATGCGATTCTTCTAATGCATCCATATACAAACCATCAGCAGTTTCTTGCTGGAACTGCGTCCATATTTTCCACTCTGGGAAATAGTTCTCTGTTGCCATGTAACTGGCCTGGAAAAGATGGCAAAATCAGGTGAAGTTACGAAAGCCAGAAGATTGTTGTTGATGCAGTTGCAATTGGAAAAATAAGTCAAGAGAATGAAAACTACCCATGTCGCGAAACCTTCGTTAAGCCACAAATGAGTCCACCACTCCATGGTTACAAGATTGCCAAACCAGTGGTGTGCAACTTCGTGCATCGTGACGATCACCAGCTGCAAGAAAACGAGAGCCAAATTGAAGCTGAAGCATTCTCGGAATGTAGCCCGAGAATTGGAGCTCATTGTTCGTCTCTGAATGCTCACAGAATCTCAAGTGGATGCATAACTTACAGTCTGCTTTTTTGAAGCTGGAGACTGCTCATCGCCATACAGTAGATTTTCACGATATGTTATCAGCCCGAAGTTCTCCATAGCTCCTGTAGAGAACTCGGGGACAGCAACCATATCCAGCTTAGGAAGTGGATATGGCATGGAGAAATACCTGCAAAAATGTGCTCCAAAATATGAAGATGAGCCAAAATCTAGACAACTTAGTCAGCGTCGGATCATCATCTTCAGATTGACTATTTCTCATTCTTGCATAAGAATGATGAGTAGAAAGATCATTCGAATCAGAGAGCGGGCTACTCACTTGCTGAACAGATCGAGAGCTTTGACTGCGATGCTTAGCACATACTTGCATTTGGCACTCTGACCCGAAGCACAGTAAGCACGGACTTTAATCCCTGCATTAACCATGGAAGAGGATTTTTTCCTTCTTCAGTTAATACAATAAGTACCTGAAGTGGATTGGGCAATGTACAGATATGTAAAGCATGGCGCACCATCCGCCGACACGTCTTCTATGTAATCAAACAAACCAACAACAAGAGCCACCAAGTACGTCGACATGGGAGGAGACTCTTCGAACGCAACGGTTTTAACACGCCCGTTGACCTTCTCGTTGACAACAGGCATGTTGGACAGTGCTGTTAGTTCAGTAGGAACATCCACCGTGATTTTGAAGGTTGCCTGTGATGGCACGATAATTCGGTCACTTAACAAAGAATTGAAGATATCAGGGAACCTACGATTTGAGATACTAGTGATGTTTATTCAGCAAAACTGTTTCTGACCAACGCTAGGCCTAATTTTCTAGACCCAGTTGCAGCTTTTTCTTCTTGAGATGCTGAGAAAGCAATAATATATGAAAATGTTCATGGAAAATCAAGAATTCGATCCGGTTGGTACCTTGAGAGCCGGCTCATCCCAGCAGGGAAAGCACCTCCGAGCCTCTACTGCTTCGAATTGTGTAACTGCCATGTTCTTCTTTACTCCTCCATCCTCATAAGTGCTACCAATCCAAGACAAGTATCACTCGGATCAACTTCAAATCGCGCAAAATAGCTACATCACTCGCATACTCGTCGCCCCACCAGTACCCGAAAAACAAGCAATTCAGCTGCAAAAATCAACAAGGAGAAGAAAGAAACAACGATTACCATCTATAGAACCCCTTCAGCTGCTCATTGAGCTTCCCTGAAAACTGTATCTCCAGATCACCATCTCCGGAACCTATCTCTTCACCGAAGACCAATACAAGAATCTCGTCGTCCCCATCCGAGACAACCTCGGATGGTTGATACTCCTGAATACAACAACACAAATCAGAAAACTTCAACTCGTCAACCACATCCGAACCAAATCAAAAAACACTTAAAACAACGAATTGACGAAAATACAAGTGCTCACTTTCTTGGTGGAGCTTGTGAACAAGGCTCCATTGAAATCCAATTCAAGAGCATTCAAGACAAGAAACTTGGTGGGTTCAACGACTTCAATACTGATCTTGACAGTTCCAGAGAAAGTACACTCTTTTAGATCAGTTTTGAAGTAAAGATCATAACTTTGAGGAACAGCAAATCTTGGTAGCCTAGTTTGGCCTTTGAACTGATCCATCTCTTCCACTTTGGCTGCTCTTTGCTCCTACTTAGCTCAGTTTCTTATTCTGACAAACAAAGATTCCAAATCAATTATGGTTTATTAATTAATTGACAAATAAAGGGTCCAGGCTGGTCGTTGTCTTAGTCGCTTTAGATTCTAATTACAGCATCAATTATTTGTTTCATGCTTGTTGAATTCCACTAATTGCTGCTGATATTTTTCTAATTGGTGTCATTTTCTATGAACCTCGAAAGTCTCTCATAGCGCCAATTTGGCCTTCAGCTTCCATCCATTTTTTCCACATCCGACATTGTCTTTGATCTATACGGAAAATTGACTCATGTAATTTCGTCAATAAATCTAATTTTTAGTCTATAGTCTTGCATCTTAAACTAACTTATGGTTGACAATAACTTGATTGATTATTATATGTTCATAAAATTCGAACTCTGATATAATTTGTTTGTTACAATGATGCTGATTTGTAAATTTGGTTAAACCAATTAATCTTGCGGATAGAAGAAGAGGAAAAATAATGCAGAGGATGTGGTGGTCTACAGGAAAATCATCTCTAGATGTTGATATATTTCTGTACAAATTTTACAATTGTTTGCTAACTAAATTATATACACAATTTTTCAAGCAGGAATATTTAGGTGGGGTCCTCATGAGTACGTTTCCATTCAACGGCTTGGCATATGCTTCCTGTGAATCACTTTCTATGTTAGCAAGCTGCTCCGGAAATAATCCATTCCTGGACGATCGGTCATTCATTGCTTTAGCAAGCATCTGATGAGTACCATTTAACATGATTGGGAAGATTAAGAATTTGGTAACAAAATAATAAATAAAGCTTTCTTTAACTTATATAGTAGTTACATGTACTTTTTGCAATTCAGTTATAGTATAGAAAAGCACAGTATAATATGACCTCTTATCTATAGGCAACAAAAGACCATCCATAATCCACTAAGTTAAAATCATGGATTTCGTAGAAAAACAGTTAAAATCATGGAGACCATGACGGAAAAAATGGACACAAGTGATACCTAAAATAGTAATTATGGGATCCGGAACTCAAGTTGTACTGTACGTAAAACGTATATGTTACTTAATCAAGATGTTTAGTACATATTAGTTTTAATATAGATGCTTACCTGTTAAAGAAACTTAGAGAATTAGATAATTAATTCCTAAGAAAAACTTTTTAGTTTTTACCCGTTGATTTCCATCTCAGTGAGATGAGGCAATTGCAGGGCTTTCCGTTTATGGGTTCAGCCCATTGTCAAAAATTATGTGGGCCTGGCAAGTCAGCCCAATTAAATGCCAACTCAAGCAGTCAAGCGTACAACACCTAGCCTTCGGAACGAGGAAACGTAACCGTGATATTGTGAGGGATTTAGTCATTATTTAACGATCCAATACAAGCCATAAAAGTGAATAAATAAAATTTTCTCCACCATTAACTTTTAAAGGTATACCAAGACGTCGTAATTACAGAACGACCCCTTCATTTTGCTTCCTCCTCCTAACTTATAAAATGGTTTTACTCGAGCCCTACCTAGTTTTCTATTTGCTTACATCAGAATCTTTATCGAGGTAATGCCTTTATTGTGTATAGATTTTTTTTTATTTTTCGGAATTGTGATTGGTAGAACTCTAATTCAAAATTTTCATTATATTATTGATGAATTAATGATTGCTCTAAACGATGAGATAATTGGGTTATTTAAAGGACAAATATAACATCAATGACATTTGTAATTTGTTATTTCGGCAGTCTACTTGTGATATAAAATGCATTATGATGCCCTAATTTCTACTTCCATGTCCACTAGCCTATGACATCACTCCAGACCCTGCACTTAAAAGTCTAGTATAAGAAAAAGGGTAATATACATGTCTATAAAAATAATATATATTTCAGGTCCTACATAAACTATACATATACTCTACAACAAATAAAGCTAGTTAAAAGTCTACAATTCCCAAGTTTACCGGGTATAGATTGAGCCCGACCTACAAAGTACGCATTTTTTTGTTAGGAGTGTGTAAGATACCCACCCACAAGAGAAGATAACCGGCAAGGTGTAAAGTTGGTGCTTATATATGAACAATTCTTATAATATTAATTTATCTCGTACCTTCCGCTAACGTAAAAAAAATGGGCAATTTTATTATGTGATAGTTATCAAATTTAGTTGTTTTCAAGATAAATATGTATTATATTATATATATTTGTTGTATTTAGTAAGTTCGCCAGCTGAAAAGAATAATATTATAACGTCCGATTATAGTAAAGAATATTGCATATATACTTGAAGCACTGTTGAAACTTTCAATATTCTGTGAGTGTGAATGTTAGTGCACGTACACAAAAAGGGAAGAATAATGACAGTTAATCTTCAATAACAAACAAATTCCACCACAGAAGTTGATAATAATTTTCAAGATAAAGGTCAACAAAACTCGTATCATTTCTTAATTAATTTTTTTGAAGAAGCATGTTAAAATTATCAAATTATTAATTATACTAGTAGTGAGTTTATTAATATGCATAAAAAAATTAATGTATGAAGATTTAGATTGAACTCTCCAACCAGGCGAAATGCTTCTGGCTTATTAATTAATTGCACTCAAAAGATCTATCATATAAATATATCTTATTGTTAAATTATAGTCACACATGAAATGCACGCTATATTCCAAATGGGTACCTAACTTAAATATTGAGTTATACATTACTTTTAACCCAAGAAACTAAGATACCACATTAAACAGTATAAATGGGAACGTCCTCCTTAGTTACATCTCAGCATACGTACAAACCATCGAATCAAAAACCCAATCATCGAATCCGGATATTCCAACCACCGAATCTGCGTGTCCAGCATAGTGCTGGACACGCGCGACCTGCACCAGATCCACTCTCTATGTCTCGGGCTTCTGTAACTTCTGTAACTACGGTCTGGATCTAAGGTTAGTGCTTTTTTATTTAAATTGATTAGGACTTAATTAAAGTTTAATTAAAACTTAATATATCTTGAGAAAAAAACATTACTTTAAAGGTCATTACATAGATGATGTTAATCAAACAAGCAAGTAAATATAAAATATTAATTTATCTATATTAAAATACCACCTTGATTGCGACATTTTTACAATGATAATTTGAATGCAAAATTTATTAATGGCATAAAGGTCATATTAATTCTTATACATGTTTAAAAAGTACAATTAAATTCTTGCACAAAAAATAAACGCCTTTTCAATTTACAAACCTTGAAAAGAATATTTGCAAAAGTAATTCTCTATTGAAAGTCTCCTCATTTGACATTAACATAAGATTCATTGTGGTTGTTCGATTTCGAGCGCAAAAGGACAGATGGGGAAGGGTGGTGGTAAGCGTTCTCGTCATCATTATGTGGAGAGAGTAAGAAAAGGGGAAGTAGTTTGGTCAAATTTTATAGATGAAACGAGATGAGGGTTTGTATTTTCAATGTAATTACTTATGTTGCCACGAGATTTGATTTTGATGGTTTCCAGAAGATTACCTATATAAGGTTTGGTTGGTTAATTTTTTTTTATATTGTAGCTAGAAGAAAGGATGTTCATAATTTAAGGATGGAAATGATGTTCTGCAAATTTTTTTCAAGGGAGTTTTGCAGTTTTTTAATAATTCAAGAATATAAATATAACGTATCAATTTTGGTGACTTAACAAGGATAGCGATGTGTTGTCCATTAACAAAAAAATAATAATGTGGAGGTTGTTCTGTTACGTAAATGACCCAAACTTAAGTAAAAAGACTTAATTGTACTCCCCATACATGTACAAGGGCTTATGTGATTTGTCGTTATGTATCTAGCAAGTAAACACCGACAACATGGGTATTTCTAATGCATGAACCACGGATGATAACCACGTCACAGTAGAAAACACCAAATTCAGGATCTCAGAAACAACCGAATAAAACCAGACGAGACGATGAACAATAAGAAATAAAGCTCAAATTATCACCAAAGTTATCACCAAAATAAGAAAGAAAGTTCATCCTACTCCTACCAGAAATAGCTAAAAGCCCCACCAATGATAGCAATTCCAACAGCTGTTTTTCCCACATACCACAGCACTTCTTGAGCATGTGTAGCATCGTCTTTCTTCAGCCAGATAGATACCGTAGCTAATACCCCTATATAACTACCAATCAAACCACAAATGGAACCCAAAATACTTTTGACTGCCGTTTTCTTCTTCCTTCTCTCTTTGTACTGAAGTAAGCTCCTGGACATATCAATTACCATGTCCTCGCATTCAGTGCCAAGGTGAGGCAGATAACAACTTGACCTATCTTGAAACTCCACAAGATTCCAGCACCTCTGAGCCAGATCTTTCATCTGCAAAAGCAAAACAATCACATAAAACACAACATAACACACCACCACAATAGAAAATAAACACAACAAAACATTCTAAAACATACCTTATTGCTCTCTGCAATCAAGTTTTCAAGCTCATTGATACGATTCAAGTCCTGAATTCGATCCAATCTACAAGCAAACACAACAACCTCATAGATCACCCGTAGACATTTCCTACACCATCGACAGACCGAGCATAATCTTTCCCAAAATGGTTTATCTTGACAGGCCAACAACACGAGAGCCCACAGGAAAATGAATAGTGGCCACATCCCTAGAGGCGTCGCTGGAGGATTTTTCCGACGCTGTATACGATTTACCTTCTGCAAAAAGTATGTCGGAATGTAAAACCATCAAGTAGCAACATTACATAAAACCAACCCTTCAACCATCTTTGGAGGCTCTTACCTCTTTTAGTAATCCAAAAGTATGTCGGAATGTAAACTCCATGATGTGGAGACGAAACGGTCTTTCATCTGTACGTACACACAATTCATGAGCGAGGTTATGTGCGAATTGGGTAAGATCATTATTGTCTTGCAATGCTTCACGAATCCTTAGGTACGCAGCATCTGTCTTAATGATGAAACTACAAAAAAGAAAAGAAAATAATCAATAATCATTATACAAAAGTAAAACAAAGATAAAGTAAAACTTAGATAATTAAAAAAATACTTACAAAATCCTAGGAAGTAGCAAAAATGTTAATCCAACTCTAGAGACAACGTAAGAAGGATATAACATTTCTTCCCCCCTAATTATCATCTCCTCCGACTTACACAGAGAACATGCTTGCACAACCCCATCGTCATCAAATTTGGAAATCTAGAAACCAAACACAAAGTTAATGATAATATAATACTTGCTCACTATAGGAAACATACACATTGTATAAAAGTGAGACCGGATTCAGTCCTGGACCGGATTTCCAGGACGGTCCTGGAGTTTTTTAAACTCATAATCAAGTGGTTTTTTTAAGCAGATCAAGTGGTTCCGCAAAACTACTTGATCCATTTGAAAAAAACTATTTGAAAAAACCACTTGATTCGGTTGAAAAAACCATTTGTTTCGATTAAAAAAACTACTTGATCCGCTTGAAAAAAACATTTGAAAAAACCACTTGATCTGCTTGAAAAAAGCACTTGATCCGATTAAAAAACCACTTAATATGATTGAAAAAACTATTTGAAAAAATAGCTTGAAAAAACTACTTGATTTGCTTGGCAAAACCACTTGAACACACTAGCGAAACCACTTGAATACACTAGCGAAACCACTTGAACATACTGCCAAAACCACTTGAACATATTGCCAAGACCACTTGAACATATGACAAAAACCACTGGCAAAACCACTTAAACATACTGGCAAAACCAGTTTATCCAATTGAAAAAACTACTTGATCCCGCGCTTGAAAAACCACTTGATCTGCTTGAAAAAATCACTTGAGAAAACCACTTGATCCGCTTGGCAAAACCACTTGAACACACTAGCAAAACCAGTTGATCCAATTGAAAAAACCACTTAATTGTCCAGAACGGTCCTGGACTTTTTTAACGTCCAGGACCGAATCCAGCCCCTATAAAAGTACATAACAAGTACCTCCAAACTACCATCGTCGTGAATGACTATCCATATGTGGGATGGCGAAATGCCTTGTGGTTCGGGTTCAGGTGCAGGAGGCGAGACGGGCTTCACCAAATAAAAAAAATAGCATCACATAAGAACTTCGACACAAAAAGCACAACATCAATCAAAAATAAGGAATCACGAAACTCAATTTAGCAACTTTATGTTAGGATGTAATTCTTAATTTCCAAATAGTTTGTGAAATTCTAGAGAATTCTAGAATTATGTGGAGATGAGTAGAATTCTCTAGAATAGTGTGGAGTTTTCTAGAGAAGTGTAAAACTCTCTAGAATCTTGTAGAGATGTGTGGAATCTTCTAGAATATTCTAGAGTTATGTAGAACCTTCCAGAAGCTTATGGAAGAGTATGGAAGGTTATGGAAGAATATGAAAGCTTATAGAAGAGTATGGAAGCCCATAGAAGAGTACGGAAGGAGATGGAAGAGAATAGAAGAATGTAAAGATTCCTAGAGTGTGTGGAGCATTCTAGAGAATCAATCTCCACCGTAGGATAGAATTAATCTCCACCATTCATTGAGGAGGTGGAGTAGTATAAATAGGGGTAGGGGGCTTTCTAACCAATCCACGAAGAGAAGAGAGGAAAAAGAAGAGATAGAGAGAAAGGCTTCTCATAAGTGAGGAAGAGTAAAGTAGTCCCAATTAGAAAGAGTGGAGTGAGATACTCGTTCCTTTGTAAACTTTATCTTGTACATTTTAATAAAGACTATTTATTTGAGTGAGTCTGTCTTGGGTGGGGTGAGTTGTACAAGAGTTTTCTTAGCTCGTGATCCTAGTAAAGGTCGAGGTGTCATGTTTCCCAACAGTGGTATCAGAGCCAAGGTTTGCGGTGGTAGAGGAACGGGAATATTGATAGTGTGATGACATCAAACATGTCGAAGGTGTTTGAGCTCCCACTTTTTGATGGGAAGACCAACTTTACGTTGTGGCAGAGTATGATTCAGACCTTTTGGTGCAGCAAGGTCTGGATCAAGCTCTAGATGAGGAGAAGCTAGTCTCTATGAGTGATAGAGAATGGAGCACGATGCAGAAGAAGGCCGTGAGTACAATCCGGCTGGCACTTGCTCCTGAGATTAAATTTAGTATGTTGAAGGAGACCACACCGAAGACAATCTGTAACCTACTGGGGACCGTGTAGACGTATATGTTACTTAATCAAGATGTTTAGTACATATTAGTTTTAATATAGATGCTTACCTGTTAAAAAAATTAGAGAATTAGATAATTAATTCCTAAGAAAAACTTTTTAGTTTTTACCCGTTGATTACTTGATTTCCATCTCAGTGAGATGAGGCAATTGCAGGGCTTTCCGTTTATGGGTTGAGCCCATTGTCAAAAATTATGCGGGCCTAGCAAGTCAGCCCAATTAATTGCCAACTCAAGCGTACAACACCTAGCCTTCGGAACGAGGAGGCGTAACCGTGATATTGTGAGGGATTAGTCATTATTTATCGATCCAATACAAGTCATAAAAGTAAATAAATAAAATTTTCTCCCTGGGCGGGCCACGTGTCACCCCCCCATTGGACCATTCGGGGCGAGCTCCTGACACGCGCCTCGCCCTCGCGTGTCAGGAGGGCGCCGCTCGCCCCAGACGCGCGACCTCGACCGGGCGACGTGGCCCGCTCTGATTGAGCCACGTCACCCAGGTCGAGTTATTTTTTTTATTTTTTTTATTTTTTTTTTTAAAATCGAAAAAATTCGAAAAAATATTTTTAAAAATTTATTTTCAACATTTTCAATTTTTTTGTCTAAATGAAATTTTTTAAATTTTTTTGTAAATTTTTTACAATTTTTTGAATTAAAAAAAGAGACTTTTCGGATTAAAAAAAATGTCTATTTATGTAATTGTTTCCAAGTTCGCATGTAATATATTTCGAATTTTATAAAATGTCTATTTCGCAAAATGTGGCACTTCGAAATTAAATTTACCATTTTTAAAGTTACGCAAAAAAAATATTCGATTATGATACAGTTAGCTGCATTTTAAAAAAAGCTGAGCTGAAAAAAGCTGATGTGGCTGGGGGCACGAACACTGTAGCAGGGGCAGGGGTATGAGCTGAAAAATTGAGAGTAGGGGCACGCTGACGTGGCGCCCAGGGCACGGACTGTAGCAGGGGCAGGGGTGCGGATGGTCTAAAGGGCGGTATACCAAGACGTCATAATTACAGTACGACCCCTTCATTTTGCTTCCTCCTTCTAACTTATAAAATAGTTTTACTCGGGCCCTACCTAGTTTTCTCTTTGCTTAAATCAGAATCTTTATCGAGATAATGCCTTTATTGTATATAGATTTGTTTTTATTTTTCGGAATTGAGATTGGTAGAACTCTAATTCAAAATTTTCATTATATTATTGGTCAACTAATGATTGCTCTGAACGTTGAGGTAATTGGGTTATTTAAAGGTCAAATATAACATCAATGACATTTTTAATTTGTTATTACAGAAGTTTATTTTGTGATATGAAATGCATTAGGATGGCCTAATTTCTACTTCCATCTCCACTAGCCTATGACATTACTCTAGACCCTGCACTTAAAAGTCCGGTAAAAAAATAAGGTTTAATATACATGTCTACAAAAATAATATACTATTTAAGGTCCTATATAAACTATACATATATTCTACAATAAAGCTGTTAAAGTCTTCATTTCCCAAGTTTACCGGGTACGGATTGAGCCCGACCTACAAAGTAAGCATTTTTTTCGTTAGGACTGTGTAAGTTACCCACAGGAGAATATAGCCGGCAAGGTGTAAAGTTTATGCTTATATATGTGCAATTCTGATAGTATTGATTTCTCTCGTACCTATTATTTATTTTTTGTATTTAGTAAGTTCGCCAACTGAAAAGAATAATAATATAACGTCCGATTATAGTAAAGAATATTGCATATATACTTGAAGCTCTGTTGCAACTTTTAACATTCTAAGAGTGTGAATGTTAGTGCACGCATACAAAAAAGGGAAGAATAATGGTAGTTAATCTTCAATAACAAACAATTCGACCATAGAAGTTGATAATAATGTTCTAAGTTAAGAGTCAATAAAACTTGTATCATTTCTTAATTAATTTTTTTAAGAAACAAGTTAAAATTATCAAATTATTAGTTATGCTTGTAGTGAGTTTATTACTATGCATAAAAAATTAACTATTTGAAGATTCAGACTGGACCCTCCATCCAGGCGAAATGCTTTTGGCTAATTAATTGCATTAAAAAGATCTACCATATACATATATCTTATTGTTAAATTATAGTCACACATGAAATGCACGCTATATTCCAAATGGGTACCTGACTTAAATATTGAGTTATAGATTACTTTTTTCCCAAGAAACTGAGATACCAAAAATTAAACATTATAAATGGGAACTTCCTCCTTAGTTACATCTCACCAAGTGTGAGAGACAGAGTGCAGAGATAATTATTTTACAATTAAATCTTTGACCATGGTAGACAAAATGGCAAGTGATGAACATCATCATCAAGACAAAATGGCAAGTTACAGGTATCTTTTTGCAATTATGTTACAGGTATCTTTGTAGCTTTCCATCTCAGTGAGATGAGGCAATTGCAGGGCTTTCCATTTATGGGCTGGGCTATCCACACGGACGTCTGAGAATTGGGTATTGAGCCCATTGTCGAAAATTATATGGGCCTACGAGTCAGCCCAATTAAATGCCAACTCAAAGCCGTCAAGCGTACAACACCTAGCCTTCAAAACGGGGCAACGTAACCGTGATATTGTGAGGGATTGGTCATTATTTAACGATCCAATACAAGTCATAAAAGTAAATAGATAAAATTTTCTCCACCATTAACTTTTAAAGGGCGGTATAACAAGACGTCGTAATTACAGAACGACCCCTTCATTTTGCTTCCTTCTTCTAACTCAGAATCTTTATTGTATACAGATTTATTTTTATTTTTTTTGATTGAGATTAGAACTCTAATTCAAAATTTTCATTATATTATTGGTCAATTAATATGATTGCTCTAAACGTTGACGTAACTGGGTTATTTAATGGTCAAATATAACATCAAAGGCATTTTTAATTTGTTATTACGGTAGTATACTCAAGTCTTAAGTTGTTTAGATTATTTCAAGCTGTTGTTCATAACGTATCAGAACGATGATTGAGGTTTGACATTTGACACTGATCTGGAAACTTCTCTCCTGTTGCTCAACTTATCACATGGATGATGAAAAATCATTAATTCTTAACAAATATTCATTTCTGTATTATTTTTT
Source organism: Hypericum perforatum (assembly GCA_012979155.1). Classification (NCBI taxonomy): domain Eukaryota; kingdom Viridiplantae; phylum Streptophyta; class Magnoliopsida; order Malpighiales; family Hypericaceae; genus Hypericum; species Hypericum perforatum. The sequence goes on from SOPF01027504.1 coordinate 73,259, forward strand.
TTTTGTAATTTTGATCTTTTTATTTTAATAGTGTGTATTTAAAATTCATTAGACAATTTAGTTATTTTTGAGGAGTAATAACATTTTATTTATAAAAAAAAAATACATCAAACAAGTTACTATACTTGATGTTTATAAACTTTATTGACAACCGCTTCTCTATCCACTTAGAGAAATGCTACTTCTTACTTGTAACTTAATTTTTTACATTGGTAAACTTAAATTTAATGACCTTTGAAACAAATCTAAATTTTTTACATTTAAGCCAATTCACATTCATATTGCAATCTCATTTTCCCCAAAACTCATACATGAACGCACACGAGGAGGTCATCCCCTCCTTCACTGGTTTATTTTGACCGGACATAGTTATTAGATGCTCGGACACACCTTGTACGGACATCGGCTCTTTGGATGCGTCATTATCACGTGCTTGTGGTATTATTACATTCGCACCGCGAGAATAAATAAACGATAATTTAAAGGGATAAATATATTTAAAATTCCAGAACATGGTAAATTCAACTCCAAGAGTCCTTGAGTTTCTATACTTATTTCAGGTCCTACATAAGCTATACATATATTCTACAATAAATAAAGTTAGTTAAAGTCTAAGTTTTCCAAGTTTACCGGGTATGGATTGAACCCGACCTACAAAGTACGCATTTTGGACTGTAAACTATAAATTTATATTATATATTTTTCGTATCTAGTAAGCTCGCCAACTGAAAAGAATAATATTATAACGTCCGATTATAGTAAAGAATATTGCATATATACTTGAAGCACTGTTGAAACTTTCAATATTCTGTGTGTGTGAATGTTAGTGCACGTACACAAAAAGGGAAGAATAATGACAGTTAATCTTCAATAACAAACAAATTCGACCACAGAAGTTGATAATAATTTTCAAGATAAAGGTCAACAAAACTC